>BTSY01000007.1:5521377-5703877 GCA_036245785.1 Pristionchus fissidentatus
GAGTGTCAACCGGTAGTTGCTGATAATATCGGTTAGAATTTAATCAAGGAATATTTTTCCATGAAATGAAATCATTTTCAGGCGATTCAGTTGAATCGAAGCGGTCGTCACTCGATCGAAAGTCGGATCTTTCCGTAGGAGATTGGGAAGAAACAGAGGAAGAAGCCGCTTCTTCTTCCTCCACTCATCGACCCCGAAGGAAGATCGTCAGCTTTGCCAAGTAAATATCTCACTTTTTTATCTGTTTACAATATTTTTAATACTATTTCGTTGTATCATAGTTTTTTCCAAAGTATGCGAGTTCCTTACCAATTCTTTTCCTACGATTTCCCTATATCTTTCCAAAAAAAAGTTAGTTCTCTGAGGGTCCATTCACACTGAGGTCAGATAGAAAGAGCGTTATGCCACCACGGGGCGATCCGGTTTCGATTGTGTGTCTGTCTGTGTGAACAGATAGAAACACGCGTATGAAAGAGTGAGTGAAAGGACGCTTTTGTCGATAGGAAGAAAACAATGAGAGACGGCGATGATTAGACAATGAATGAGGGGGAGAACAGAAGAGGGAAATCGACGGCGACTTTTTTGTTTTCTGCGCCTGTAACTCCCCCGAGAGGTAATGTGTGAGAGGAGAAGGAGGAGAAGGAGAGAGAGAGAGAGAGAAAGAGAGAGAGAGAGAGAGAGAGAGAGAGAGAGAGAGGGGGGGGAGGAGGAAAAGGTACGTGTTATCAACGCCACGACGACTAGAACCGAGAGAGAGAGAGCGGAAGAGCGCCTTATCGGGCACTCTGTTTCTCAGTCCAGCGAAAATGATGCACACCCAAACACTGTGAGTTGTCTTGATTGTTCACTCTACCGAGTAGTAATAGGTACACAGAGCGCAAATTTTCCAGGAGAACCATTTTCGTTTTTTTGAAAATGATTTTCAAAGCTCCTCGGAGGAAAACTGTTCAAAGAAACGAAACCACACATCAGTTGTCCGGGCAATTTTTCTTTTAGTGTATTTATCACCGAGTGTCTTTTCAGAGGGCTCTTCTCGAGAAAAGACGGAAGAAGTTCGTCGTGGAAGAATCCATTCTCGAAGATGAAGGAACTCAACGGAGTCGTCCACACGACCTCTCTGATTCTGGAGGAGAGACCCAGGTATACTAGCTATACTCTCCACAATTTCTGTTTACCCAAACCATTCGTTCGACTCGTATGAAATTTGCATGAGCCCTTTCCCGTAGAGACAACAATATTCACATAGTGGGCATTTCTCTTCCAACTTTGGTAACTGTACTACGAATTATTCAATTCTGCTAATTTTGCAGTCATCTCCCGGCCAAATCTGCAGAGGAAGCCAACCGACACAAGCAGTTGCACCAAGAGGTATCTTTTTTTTATTTTTATATTTCTTTCTTTCCTTCTCGAAATTTATTTCTCGAAATCTTGTTTACTCCATGGAACGAAGTTCATCACTAGGCAAAGAGATGAACTGCGTTTGTCAAACCAGAAATTACGCTCCATGGAGACGGGAAAATTGGTCTGAAAAAGCCAGGTGGTAATGAATACCTAGAACGGACTGAGTGAACACTGAATCAATAGTGGCTCGTTATCGGAATGATATCACATTACTTTTGAGATGATTGTGGCGAATAAACGAAGAGAGGCGAAGGCAGAGAAGGAAAGACAGAGACAAACTGAAGAGAAGAACCGATTGGAGGAACAGGCAATGAGTGCATGCAGACATTGGAGTGAACAGATTCTACCCAAGTGGGATGAAATGTGAGAGTTACTGTACTTTGTTTTGAGGTTACTGTAGGAAAAACCCGGTGACAACTAGGAGTTTTCTTCGCGGAGCATGTGTAATAGTTAGAATTTATGCTGCTCAGTGTTAATATAGATTCTATTCACGTCACATCATATCACTTATCCAGGTCGGACAGGACTACAGTACTTCCTCCTTTGTAGTACTGTTGTATCTGGATAAATGACGTGGTGTAAATATCTTGCTAATTTGTAATTTCCATTAATTCTTCTCCTTTCAGGAGGAACAGCAAGCGGTGTCGTGAGTTGTGGTGGCAGGGCGTGCCCTCTTCCATTAGAGGAAAGGTGTGGTCACTTGCAGTTGGCAATGAGCTCAACATCACCCCAGGTTCGTACTGATAACAGCCCACACTCCTCCGCCTTCCCACTCTCTCTCTCTCTCTCTCTCTCTCTCACTCCCCCACTGAGACAAAAGTGCACACTTTTGATCTCGTGATCACGATATTTCTTGTACTCAATAAAACAAAAAATAAATAAAAATAAAACTTTGCAGAGCTGTACGACTGCTACAGTAAGCGGGCTGACAAGAAACTGGTTGAGTACACGGAGAACAAGGGATGCGACGTTTCCGGTTAGTGATTTAAATAATTAAAAAAAAAGATTTTTAAATTTAAAATAAAACGAGATACAATCAGCCCAAAATTTCATCTTTTGCAGAACCGTCCAGTTCCAATGGCAATCGTGAGAACTCTCTGGCACAGATTCACTTGGACGTTTCTCGCACTTTTCCCTCACTGGGAATCTTCCAGAAAGACGGACCCTACTACGACAGTCTCCAGAAACTTCTCGGTAAGAGCCAATACGTGGAATAAGCATGTGCATTCACATGGAAACGCGGGAAATCGCGTGTTGTTTGATAACCGCGCGGAATACAGAAAGCCTCGTTAGATTTTTTGTGGGTGTGTTATTTCATAGATCACGGGAAATGACAGGGAAGATGAAGTCTATGCGTTCTATGAAATACTTTTGGTTATAATACAAAATTAGGCTGTATTTTTCTTAGAAAGGAAGAACTATTGTTCCTGCTGTAATACCGTATCAAGCGGGGTTACAGTACCTTCCCGTTGCGGTCACTGTAATGATGAGTATTCAGTATGCATCCACTACCGTATCCACTTACAGTATCTTTCCATCACAGGGTTACAGTCAATCGAACTCCTTGCAGGCACGTACGTCTGCTATCGTCCTGACGTTGGCTACGTGCAGTCGATGAGTTTCATCGCTGGTCTGCTTCTTCTTCAGATGGAACCATTCCCCGCATTTGTCACGTTCGCCAATCTCATGAACCGACCACTGCAGGTAAGATACAGATGGAAGGGTGCACGTTTATCGAGAATGGTTTCCCCAATCGAACAAGTTATATCAAGGTACAAAAAAGTGAGATTTGTGAGAGAATCAAATTCAAAAAAGAGGGACCACCTCAGCTAAACCACAGAATAAGAATCCAAAACATAAGAATCCAGAATTCACTGAAAGAGCACAAAATCCGAAACATGTATTATATTATTCTTGCAGATGGCGTTCTTCCAATTGCAACAACCCGAGATGACCGAGTATTTCATCGCTTTCGATCGATATTTCGCCCAGGAACTGAAGGAATTGCATGCTCATTTCGACGAGATCGACGTCCGACCCGATCTATATCTCATCGAGTGGTTAGTCATACTTTTCCTTTGTATTTCTTATGTCATATTTCGTTAACGCTCGAGGGCGCTATGAGATAATGAGTGTATCTTGATGTAACAATAATAAGTTATGATATGACTCTCTATCGAGTATTTTTTTTCTTGGCATTACTAGTGAAAAATTTGTCTTACGTGAAAGCGGGCATATACAAAATACCATTGTGCACGGCGAAAGAAAAAAAGGGTGGTTGTATTACGAAAACAGCTCAACTTGTATTCAACTGCACAACGCGACAAAAGTAATACAAATTACAGGGTGTACACACTCTTCTCCAAGTCTCTTCCTCTCGAACTCACTTGTCGAGTGTGGGACGTCTTCCTCAGAGATGACGAAGAATTCGTCTTCAAGACTGCTCTCGGTGCGATATTTGTCATGCTACCGTATAGGGAGGCAAGTTCGGTATAATGACGAACCTGCATCCCTTCAACGGTCGAAGTCAGTCGGAACATCGATGGTGGATTATCTGAATAATCTGAATTGCAGGTCTCCTTCGAATGCACGAGAAGTCTCTTCTCTCATCTGATTTCGAGGGTGTCGTCTCTTTCCTCACTCATCTTCCTGATTCTCTCAATGGCGCCGATCTCTTCCGCAACATCGAACCCTTCATGCGCAGCTATCCATGCAATACAGAGACTGCAAGGAGCAAGAAAAGATTCTTCCAGGTACGCTAACGTCGCTCACAACTCTAGAAAGCTTAATATGCCATAATCCAGAGTAATGAACACACGATTTTAGCGCTCAATAACCAGAGTCGCCCTATCTCGACTTAGTTTTTTTGTTGTTGCTTATAACCCTTGGCATATGAAAAGGTAGTGTTATTTCTTCATGAGTATAGATTTCATAGTGATGACGCAATTGCAGATTCTCGCTGAGGTGAAGGAGCAGTTTAAGCCCGCTCGATCGGAGAGTTCGGCTACGGTAGAATCATCCATGTCGACCTCGGTCCAATCTATG
Organism: Pristionchus fissidentatus; assembly: GCA_036245785.1. NCBI lineage: Eukaryota > Metazoa > Nematoda > Chromadorea > Rhabditida > Neodiplogasteridae > Pristionchus > Pristionchus fissidentatus. The sequence goes on from BTSY01000007.1 coordinate 5,525,824, forward strand.
AAGATGTCCAAGAGTCTCTCTTCTTTCATCGGAGATCTTCTCAAACCCACTACAGATTGATCCAATCGATAATCCCTTCTACCGTAATCCCCGCCACCGTAATCCTCAAGAACAATCAATAATAGTATAGTAACCGCTACTCTTCGTTTCTAGACCCATTCGCAACCTGTTTGTCTACTGACCCTCAACCGTCCTTCACTATCCCCATCTCTCCTGATTCTCTTCATACTTATAACTATTTAGCCTGTTCTAGACAGAGTCGTTCCTACCGTAGCCCCAATCTCTCCCATTCTCTCTTTCAAGTGCAACTTTCCCCCCTCTCGTGCCTTATTGAATATCGCCGATATTGCCATCTCCCATCAACCGCTCAGTTTCCTTTTATCACAACCATTAGTTCGGCACTCGAAATACCATTACCACACTTGTATGCCCCAATATCAGCTAGCAGGCCCTCCATTCGCATTTCCCCCTTGCATCGACAGCTTTTGAGAATCGAAAGCAAATCGAGATTAATTGCAATTAATCTCATTCCGACATTTCCAACGCCTCCCCCTCTATCATCTCATTACAGATTGTTCTATTGCAGATTATGAGTTTTCTTACCGCTCCAAATCCCGAGAAGTCGACAACTTAGAGCTTAGATTCCCTCTCCCTTTTGGCACTAGGTCGGTTGATAATCAATTTTTTAAAAAAAATTTTAAATAAGTTTCTGGTTAAAATACCGTTTTTTCTTGAGTTTTTGGTTTTTATCCGACGGTTCTCATCCAACCTAGTGCCTCTCTCAATACCCGCCTTTCGACCCCTTGCTAACATATTGCCGTGACGCTTGCTTTATTTCTCGATAGTCGAGAATCGTACACACACATCCCATCACATCATGACATATTACTCGCCTGTTACTTCATTAATGTCAACCTGATACCAATAGTGTTCATACCTTCGTCGCATTTCGTCATCATCGACGACGTCGAACACATATTCGGTGGTCATTCTGCGCACATTTGACTGGTGAAAAATTCGAATTTGAATTCCCACATTTGGGTATCGCACCTTCTATAACAGCTAGGTGTAACTCCTCTGGAAGCCGAGACATCCAATTGCGGAAATTTAAATTTGAACTTCCACTCTTGAAAAGTGCACAGCATCAGCCCCATTCTTGTTGCTCCTTCTTCTCTTTCCGATCCGATGACAACCCTCGCTTTATTCTGCGCACAAAAGTCCCGCAACGATTGTCCACGATAAAAATATGTTTTTTCACGACTTGTAGCCCACGTAGGAGAGAAAATCCGGAAGTCACAATAATTATCTTGGAGCTACTGCCTCTAATTCAGAGAGAGAGGCGAAGGAATCTTTCGGGCCTACTTTTCGATTCGACGTTACTTCGCACTTTGCCCTTGATTAGAGGGTCTTGTTGGGTGTCTCAATCAGAGTCCGATTTGTGTCTTCGTGAGAGGTATTGGCCCCCCTCTTTCGTCCCCTCCCACCTTTCTCTTCTTCCATCTTCTTCTCTCACTTCCTTAACAAGTGAGGGGATAATCAGCCATGACTGGGTGTGGGAATACCGTATCCCTCCATCTCTCTCTCTCTCCCCGATATTTCCGCCTGCTGCCTTTCCTTCTCTTCTGTGGCCGACCATCGACTCTTTCTACCCCCTCCTCCTTCTTCCTCGCCGAAAGAGAGAAGAAGGCGAAAACAAAGTTGTACAGAGAGGCGAAAGGAGTCTGATAGCGACTTCTGATATCATACACAATTCCCCCACCACCACCGAGCTTAAGCAACAGAAACGAGACAGCATCTAGTCAGAGAGAGAGTTCCTCATAATGAGCAGGTTCCACGATATGTGCGGTCTCGACGACGACTAATTTCGGAATGGAGCAGCTATGCGGTAATTGCAGGTGTCCCTTCAAGGGGATTCGTCCCCATTCCAGAGAGAGAGAGAGAGAGAGAGAATCGTATCCGATACCTTCGAGAACAATTAGATACAACTCATCGCCCTCCTCGTGTGTCTAAATCACGCGACTTCTCTGATAGACTCTCTCCTTCGTTTTTCGAGGTCCGTGCCATGTTTATTATGCCTGGAGCCCTTGGTTACTCTCCTACTCACTCCTCTTCTAATGTCAACGACGACTGCGGCCTCGTTAATCTGGGGCTCGTCTCTATTCATTCAGTGATAGGGGAGAGGAGAGAGGTCCTCTATCTCTCTATTCTACCTGCCTCCTCCTCCCCCCTACTAGAGGATGACTACTCGTCCATCTCTCTCCTCGTCTTCTGTCCTCTCATTTAGTCGTCCATCCAACTCCCCTCCAATGCGCCATTTGCTGCAGCTGCAGCAGCTGCAGCCCGACTCTCTCCCAGATTGCAGCAAGTCTTGCCAGTCGCGTCGTCGAGATCTACGACTCAAGCTGCAGAAATGGTCGTACAAAGTGATACTCGCAGCAGGTATCACCCCTCATTCTCTCAATCCCTTTTGTTGTCGATGGTATCGTATCGACAAAACCCAAATTGCTCGCTGTCACACTCGTTATCTCTCTTTTTCTTCTGCTTTTCTGTACGCGCGACGACGCAGGCGCCGTTAATCAGATGTCTCATTACCGGCAGCGCCGCTGCGAGAGAGTTGGTTGTTGTCGATACGATAGTCTCCACCACCTGTGTGACACATACTCCTTTTTCTTCCTCCTACTTCTCTTTCTTATCGTGAGAGAAAGAGGGAACGGTCCTCGTGCGCAGCGTGTAATCGAAAATCGCACCGCAGCAACAGGCAAAATAATTAAACGGTATTAGTCCTGAGGGGGGCAAACGGGACTAGGCCCTCAATCATGATGATACTCTCTCTCTCTCTCTCCCACATGCACCAATCGGGGAGGGCCGCTTTCCTCTTCATTTAGACGCCGTTTCAACGGAGAAACCGAGCGGATCGCGGGAAATTGGGGCATCGAATGAGAAACGACGAAGACGAAGAAGAAAGACAGAAGACGAGCCGTCGTCCATTAATACGCCTGAATAAAAGATGGCAATCGGGGAGGGTTAGAAAGGAGAAGGAGGAAGGGAAGAAGAGAGAGATCTCAGAGGGCTACTCAGTAAGGGTGTCAGCTACTCCCCTACGACCGAACTTTCCACGACTCTAGTGAACCCAATCCTCTTAGAACGTTGGTGAGCAGTGACAGTAGACAACGGATATGAGTGAGTCGAGTTCACTAGAGTAGCACCTATTCCTCCTGTTGTTCTCCTAGTATTATTCGAAACGTGAACTTTCTCACTTTCTCTCTCTCAATTATGCATATTTCCTCTCTTTCGAGTCCTGCGTGACGAAATTATTTTCCTTCACTTTGTAGCACAACGATTTTCCTCGTACAAAAATCAGTAGGACAGTGACTCAGAGAGAAGGGCCGGTCATAGAGACTGTGTGTATGGTGTGGATACCCCTTAATATTTTAGCCTTGACAAGGGTAGTCCCCTTCGATGCGCCCTCTCATCATATTCGCATTTCCGCAGTAGAGTTGAAGCTATCCCGAGACGATTCCGGAAGTAGAAAAGAGGTCCATGCAATGTTTCGAAATACTTCTACCATACCTCAGATACAGTTGCAACGTACACTTCTCAACTAGCACTGCAGCAATCTTCGTCCTCCCCTTTCTTCGCCTTCCCAATTAGCGTCTCGACGGCCCTCGAGAGATTGCCTTCATTCCAATTCCTCCTGCTCTCTCTCTCTCCTCCTTCTTCTTCCTCTTCTTCATGTCACCTTCAGAGTGCGACTGATCAGCCCTTCATATTTGCACTCCTGCCAAATTCAGTACTTGTTGCACACTTCCTTCCCCCTCGGGACTCGATTCCATCTGATTCCAATCTCTCTCTCTCCCTCCCTCTCTCTCTCTCTCTCTCTCTCCCAATTTGAGTCCGTCGCCATCTCATTACTCCCTTCACCTCTCACCTGGCCACTTTCCCCCTTCCCTCTCCTCCTCCAGATATCTCCATCCCTCTCGGGGGGCCGTTGTCATATCTCCCTCCCACCCTCCCTTCCTCCTCCTCCCCCTTCTTCTTCTTCTTCTTCTTCTTTTTCTTCCTACAGCCCGCCCCTCTGCCTACCGTAACTCGCAGTCGTCGTGTCGTCGAGAAGCACACTACTCATACAGGCCGAGGCCACAAATTACCTGGACCCGAATAACAAGTCTCTCTCTCTCTCTCTCTCTCTCTCTCTCTCTCTTTCAATGTCGTCGTCTTCCTTTCTTCTTCTTCGTCTTTCATTTCGATCACCGGTCGCCCCCTGTTTTCACCCCGTCGTCCGCTGAAATTGGCACCTATCACCTCTCCCTCAATCCCATTATTTTCGTGATACCGTCGACTGCTTTTCCTCATTCTTTCTTTCTTTCTTTCGCCGTCGTCGTTTTGTACGATACAAATGAGTTGCAACGACCAGGCAACAAACGAAGGCGTGCGATGCGGGGGGTCTATACAGTACCCCTCCCCCCTTCCACCCAGGACCCTTTAGCCCCCGCTTTTGACTCCGATGCACGCCCTCTCATCATATTCGAATTTTCGCCCTAGAGTTGAAGCCATCCGGTGATGATTCCGGAAGTAGAACAGGGCCCGTCCAAAGTTTCGCAATTCAATTTGGCTAGTCGGAATACGGTAGTCATCGTACTTGTTGACGATATGGCGTAAGATTCGGATGAATAGTCGTGCTCCCCAATTAGGCCCGGGGGCGCTCCTCTCTTCCCTTCGCCCCTCTTTAATCTGACCACCTCTAACCCTTCTCCAATTCGTCTGTCTAATCCCTTCTTCTTTTCCTCTTCTCCTCGTCGAAAGGCCCTTCCCTCTTCTTCGTTTAGCGACGTCGCCAATTAAAATTAATGAGAGCACCCCGCCGAATAAGAAGAGCCGCTACGCCAATCTCGGCATGCAGTACCGAACACCATTTCAGAAATGTTCAAAGCCCGCCCTCAAATTTTCCGAGCCCGCAACCGCTTAACGCTAACTATCGCATAACTTGAAGTTGATCCTCTCCAATGATCTTCCAAAAGTCAAGTGGTCAACACTTTAAAAAAACACAAAACTGGCAAAAAGATAAACGAAAAAGAAAAAAGATGGGGGTTGGCTAGGCCGGATATTGTGGGGGGAAGTGGCGCGTGCTCTTACCCGTGTTAACTTGTCGCATCGGCTGATGACGTAGTGATGACGCAATCTCTTCCAGGTCTCGAGGAGATCGCCGTTCTGCTGTCGCATTTCGACACAGAATCAGGCCCGCCCCTCGCCGAGGATACAAAAGGTTAGTGAATGGGATGAGAGGGAGAGAGAGAGAGAGAGAGATGAGTCAACTACCGTTCGTGTTTCCGTTCCCAGTGTCTATCATACCACAACAAGACTTGGGAATGATATGAGTCCATCCATGTCCTTTAGAGATGATCGACCCTCCCATCCCTCCTTGTCCTTTCTTATCTTATCATTAGGAGTCGCCCCCCCCCTACTCCTCCTTCTCCGGTATCTTTCCACGATCGAAAGATGCATCCCTCCCTGTTCGCTGCTAACGGTAGCTTCTCTCTCTCTCTCTCTCTCCATCCTCGACAACAAACCGTTCGTTATTTGAGGCGCGACTAATGGCGCCCATTTATATATTTTCGTGGTTGGCTCTTCTCCCCTCTCTCTCTATTGCTTATCAGTAGTGTCAGTACCCACCATCAAACCCGCCCTCATAACTTGTCGAGACTAGAAAGCCAATTCCAATTTCCACCACACCACTACCACCACCATTTCGCATTTCAATCTAGGGGCGCGAGAGTCTCTCCCCCTCCCTCCCCCCTTCTCAGTCTGGAAAGGGGGACGCCAGGTTGGATGAGGAGGTGGAGGTAAATCATATCGCCCACCCTTCTCTCTCTCTCTCTCTCCGTGCCTCATTCCACATATACGAGTAATGTGGTAGCTGCTCTTTGCATGTCTCTTCCTTCCTCTTCGTCTTCTTCTTCATCTTTCCTTCTTCTCTTGGCCCACTCCTTCCGATTATCGCATTCCCCTCCATTTACACAGTTCTCACAGGTTTAACTCCCTCCCTTCCGATTAGTTAGTCAGTTAACAACCAGATGCGAAGAAGAGATTTGACCCCCCCCCCCTCCCGGATTGCACTGGCCTATCAGGACTTTAGAAGGGGATGATTTAACTTTTTACCTTTCTCTTTTTTCCGATTAGCTCCATCCACCTCTTCTTTCTTACAGATAAAGAAGTGTACGAAACATACGTCTAATGTAGCGAGCGGCGACTGTCAAAGTCTAAACGCCTAGAGTCAATGTACCTATTAGACTTCGAATTCGTCGATGGCCAGCTTAGACTTACTTATGGAGTCGTAGACTCATTTCCCCGGGAGTTCTTCTTGGGGGGGATACGGTCCTTCCCCACTTGTTTTCTCCTCTCTCTCTTCTTCTCCTTTCTCTCAATTCGCCAGAATGGACTTGGCGGAGTTTGTTTGGGGAGGGGCCAGACGGGGAGAAAGAGGGAGGAGAAGAGAGGGGGGAGGGACTACGGTAGTGACTAAGATGTGGTGGGAAGGGTCTTCCTCCCTCCTATGTCAGGGTATCATCATTCGGTATCTTATCGATAAGCGGGCCATTTTCCCTCGTAACACTTGTTACACGCCTAATATTTGGTCTTTGGTACCTCATATGACGCAACCGTTGAGAGTCTTAAAATACTGTATCTCAATGCACGTAATCATACATTTCTCCGTTGTGCATTCGGGGGAAAATATAATACTAATAAACGAGCAAATACAAGTTAATTTGAGAGGACTTCTTGACCTCCTCTGACTGGTCTCCCCTCTCCGCCTGTGTTATGTGTGAAGTCGGACAGAACACCCCCACGGAGAAGGTAATTGGGCAAATACCCCAAATTCAGTTTTCTTTATTTTTTTGCTTCCCGAAAAACAGTTGTTTATTTTGAGGTGGACGCGCCCGGTCCTTCGAAGCAGCCGAAACCCCGTGGAGCATCGCAGCCAAACAACGGGAATATGATGCAGATGCTGATGAATTGTAAGTGACAATACACGTGAACTCTCTTAGAAGCACCTGGGTAAATAAGCTCTCTTCGAGCATTGGCGAGAAAGTTGGACAGAAACTCTTGAAGATAAGATCCTCGGAGTGTCCAGATGTCGACATCTTAGAGAGTTCTCTCTCTGTGTGAGTATTACGTCGATGGACAACTCTGCAGCTACGAACACTCGCACTCTCTCTCTTTTTCCTCCCTTTGTAGCTGGTCTTAGTCTGTTCACAGTCGAGTTGAGTGAGACCGACTACGATAGTCGATCACTCGCACTCCCCTCACAACTCACGCTGATTTCGGCACCTAGACACTCAATTTCTTGACGGGATTGTGCATTTGAGAGAACAGAGGGAAGTTGGACTATCTAGATTTCGCCATACAAGAGAGTATCTGAGTACTATTTCTTCTTCTTTTTCTTTCTCTATTTGCTTTTTTTCTTTATTCCGTCATGGGATTGGTGGCATGAGCTGGATTATTAAGTGGCAAGAGACTGATGTCCGTCGACATGGTCGAATCTGTGTTTTGCATGTCCGTATTGGGAAAGCTGGGAAAGGAAGAGGTGGATCATTCATTGTGAGGAATCTCTTCGTGACTCAATCATCAGGGAAATCTTTCTCGTGTTTTGCGTTCTCTGTGTTAGGCGCCGCTTGTTGCCCACACTATTCGGGAGAGACGTATACGGTAAGCCAAAAGGCGCACGGGGGAAGAGAGAGAGAGAGAGAGAGATACCTCACAATAATCTTGGTCTTTTCTTTCCTCTGCTTGATGCCTTCGACGCTCGTTTGCCGTGAGAGATAACACAGATTGTTTTCGGTTGTCGGCTTTCTTGTTCACCGTCGACGACGCACAGGCGCCAATCTGGCCGTTAGTTGGAAGCAAGAAACGAAAGAGAGAGAGAGAGAGGACGGTAAATGGAAATTAAGGGACTGATTGACTAGTAGTCAATGGGAGACTAAGGACAGTAGTCAAGACACCTTGAATCGATCCTACCGGAAGTGCAATTGGCAGGATCCTCATGCACATTTCTCCCTATCCTCTCACTTCCGGGACTGAATTTGGTGCAATCAGAGGCTCCTCTACTAATTTGGGTGCGCTTGCGATTATTCGGTGTGTCTCCTATCCTTCCTTCTCAATTCGATGTGGAAGTAGATTGGCGAGCAGTACTCATCTCTCTCTCTCTCTCTCTCTCTCTCTCTCTCTCTCTTTCATCGTCTTCCTCTCCCGAATATCCGTGAGAGGAGAGAGAGAGAGAGAGAGAAGTCATGAGGCGCCCTCTCCTCCCTCCCAAAAGAAGTCATTGCGAATTCAAATCGAATTGGGAGCTCATTCGGGCGCCGACGGCGATTGCTACGAATTGACACTCAATGGGAAGAAGGAGAAAATGAAGGGCGAAAGGAAATACGAAGACGGAATCAGTGCTATACTTCGTTATATTGGAAACAATGACAAACATTGTCGTTATGGAGCTGAAACAGTCATACTTTGAACAGTTTCGAACACTTTTACTTGTGGTACTCGTTGAAACAGCTTCATGAAATTGCATAGCCTAGATATTAGCTAACTAATTCAATGAAAGTTATACGTGACAATCGGTGTAGGCGGACTTTCATGTCACAAATCCAACGAGAGACAATGGGGTTCAATCTCGTGGTTCGCTCTTATTTACACAAAGTTAGCACAGGGGCAGAGAGGAATCGTAGCCATGGTCACAGCTTTTCCACATTGCGTGCGTATTAGATCGACCACAAAAGTGAGGGTCCGGGTGGTACCGAAGAACTTTCTGAAATTGAGAGAACGTGAACGAGAGAGAGAGAGATAGAGAGAGAGAGAGAGTGAGGAAGCGTGAGAGAGAGTGGAAGAAGTGACATGGTTAGTACAGCAAAATACCGAAGACTACACTAAATTGTAGCGGCCACTTCGCTTATAAGGGCCGACCGTGCGCTTTGTTTTTCAATTGCCTCCAAAATCTGCGAAGGACGCACGTTTGCGCCGCCTCAGACAATATTATTTGCTATTAGCGCAAAGCTCAATTGATTACGATTCAACGCGCGCAATATTCTTGCTTTTGTCGGATTTAAACATTGTTCCATTGCAGACGAATTGATGACTCAAGCGTATCTGAACAGCATGATGGGCAACCCTCTTCTAGCCGGAGGAGTGCCAGGAATGATGCCCCCAGCACAACCCGACTTCTCATCTCTACTCAATATGGCTGCAAGTGGGTGCAATTTGAACTACCCATCTAGCGTCGATGTGATTATTCACAATGCGACCCAGTGGGATCTATTAGCATTTGTCAAATACAATGTGTGATATAGAATTGCTGACCGAGAAGAATGACTTCTTTGTGCAAGTTGTGCATTTGCGCACGGAATTTCTGTCCATTTAATATCCTCAGATGAACTGAACATGAGTTTGTATTGCAGTGATGAGTGGGAAGCAACCCGCTGGCAACAAATCTCTGCATCCTCCTCTGATTCCCTTTCATCATCCTGCCTTGCTGCAACCTCAAATACAGCAGCTGCAGCTGCAGCCACCGCCGCCCCCACGACAGAAAATAGAGAAACCGAATGCACTGGATCTCAGTAGGAAGACGGTCCGTGATTACTGCTATTCGAGAGAGGAAGAGGATACGGTAGTTAGGGCGTAGTGTCATTATCATTCGGAGGCTTCGGCTGTTTACCAGCGAGAGAGAGAGAGAGAGAGAGAGAGAGAGAGAGAAAGAAGGGAAGCAAAGCCCCTCATTACAGGGCCTTCATGCGACGGTAGCTGTGGATCGACGCATCAAAGCAACTACAAAGAGAAGGGCCGATACAACTTGGTCAGCATTTGTAGGCACGAGGGGGGAGAGGAACGAAATATTGTAGAAAAACACTGATCGGCCTCGTTTTCGTTTTCAGTCTAACCGAACCTGAAGAGCCCAAGCCACAACCCGTCCCAGGAATGAAGAGAAACTACACACAAGCAGATCTAGACAAGGCAGTTACTGATATCAGGTGAAAAAGCAATCAAATTCAGTTGAAACAACTTATTATTTTCTATAACACAACTAGAATCAATAGAAACAGTATAGCGGTATCCGTATTTTTCTCCCACCCGTGTCCTGGAGAACGGGGAAACCGTCGGAATCTTTTGATGTTTTTCCAAAAGGGATAGGAACTGGGATACTAGTTGGAGAAAAGGGATGGATATCCATTAATGGTTGTTTCACTTCGTGCCATCCATCTCCTACCCCGATCACTCCGTTCCCGTTCCGCACCTCCTATGAATTCCTCAATCCTTAATAGCATTTCCGGAAACTTATGACACCTCGCCCAATTAAATGTCACACCTTGCGGTGTATGATGAACAAATAAAATAAAGGAATAAAATAAATAAATAATATTGCCAGATGTGGTCGTCTGGGTACTCGTCGTGCCTCGGTCGTCTACGGTATTCCTCGGTCGACGCTCCGCAACAAAATCTACAAACTGGAAGCGGCCGATGAACAGGCGGGCATCGCTCCTCTCTACAAAAGGAGGAAGGTAAGGGAAGAAAGAGGGAATATGGCAAGTTACAATTCGGGAAAATTCTGAAAAGTTGAATTGGTTTGTCGCACAATATTTTTTTGTTATTTCCTAAAAGATGAAAGATCAACCGGAAGTGATTGCAGGCTGGTGGGCAGAGCAGTGCGGAGAAAATGCTGGCTGACGTTGTCGAAATGCACGTGAAGACGCCTTCTGCGGCCATTCTGTCAGTTATTTCTACTTTCAAATTATCAAAAATGAATATATCATTAAGCCGATATTTTTACGAACTACGGTAGTCTATCAAAAAATCTAAATATTCAAAAATTGTTTTATCACGAAACTAAAATATATTACGAAGTATTTTCGATTAAAGTATCTCTGTTCAGTCTGCCCCTTCACTCCAATACTTCGTCTCCTCTGAATACTTCATCCAAATCGCCCTCTCCTCCTGAAGAAGAAATCAAAGAGGAAGTAAAGGAGACTCCAATTGAGGAGATTATTGAAGAGATGGAGGAGGTTACTTCAACTTTCATCCGTCATTAAAAAATCCCTTTACCATAGGGATGAAGGTTCAGTGTTGTGTTTTCCTTCTGGTAGTCTCTATCGCCGTATTACCGACCTCTCACTCAAAATGCCGGAATACGAACACCGAACCTGTCTCCCAACCATCCACGAACCACTGGTCAACCTTTCGTCGTCTGTCATCCCTATGTTATTCCAGATTGATGACGACAGCAACGATCTCGTTGAGGCGTCGCTCCGAACTCTCGCGCAAATGGCAGAATCAGCACCGGTGAGCAGAATGCGAACACTGAACGCAAATTTGCTAGGGGAACAGATCACCATGGTTTCGTATCACAGAGAACAAATCCACCCTTTAGCGTCTGTGAGCAACCGAGAGAATATGCGGAACGGGTGGTTAAATTGTTTTCTAGAGAAGAAACCATCGAGCACAGTTCTCCTACAAATTAGCGCTCTGTGAAAGACATACACAACAACAATATATCATACCTAAGAGTGAAGAGTGAATAACATTTCTCTTCGATGGACCAATTGTTGAATGAATTCCCTCTTTTCTCAGCGACCGGAAATTCTTCCGCCAGTATCTGCGACTGCAAATGTGGTCGAATCGCCAGAGGCCGGCATCGACATTCTCAACCAAGTCTTTCGCTCCTACCTCGGACCCGCACTTCCTTTCGTCAGTTTTGCGCTTTTTACTTTTTCTATTCCAACATTTCACAGCTAATTTGGCTGCAAAATGTCTGATTTTGCAGGAGTTTCTCACAAACAATCTCCTGATGGCCACTCCTGATCCACCGGAGAAACTTGTAGTCAACGGACAGATTGGAAGGGGAGAAGACGGGGAATCTCTCTCTCCCTCGGGGGATTGGAAGAAGCAGAGACCCAAGAGAGGACAATACAGGTGAGAGAGAGGGAGAGAGAGAGAGAGAGAGAGAGAGGCGAATTGTAGTATGATGATCGAGTCGAGACACAAACTACCGGATCTCTGACCACTCAATAGGTCGCTACATTACATTTCCTTGATTTTCGTTCAGAAACTACAGAAAGAAACCGCATTACGTCGTCCTCTTTTCTCATAGTTATTCGAACGAATGACAGAAAGAATATATCCTGATGAGGAAATTGCCTGTGAATAGGATCGAGAAAGGGGGAAGTATAATTTGACTGCGACGCGAGCGAAAGTGCGTAATTACAGAACCATTTCGAGCGCGCACTCTAGACTCTAGTTAGACCGTTTTGACTTCTCAGAAATAGTTTTCGTTTTGATCCGAGTGCAAATGAAAATGTGCTGCAATTATAATTAGTTAATTTATTGGTGATCTATGACAAAAAAAATAATCAGAAAAGAAACATTACGCAAAAAAGTGAGATGCAAGATATTAACAAAAATATAAGTACAGTCGGAAATGTAAATTAGTGAATCAGGAAGTACGACAAGGAGGCGTTGGACGAAGCAGTTCAATCAGTGAGAAGAGGAGAGATGAGTGTCCACCGGGCAGGTTCCTACTATGGAGTGCCCCATTCAACACTCGAATATAAGGTGAGGAGGAAATATCGAAAAAGTTGAAAAAGTAAAGGTGTTAGGTCATCTACCAGCAAGGCGAGAGCACCCAATGCTGAATGTTTGATATTCGGGATGAATTATCTCTTTCTGGAACATTTATAGATGACTTTGTTGCAGGTAAAGGAGCGTAATCTAGCCAAGCAGAAGCCTCGAGACGGCTCTCAGAATCCCTCTGAGGAATGCGATTCCTCGCCTTCTCCCAATGAAGACGAACAAGTGAATAACAACGCCTCCGATCTCCTTTTCGCCCAGCAATTCACAACTGTCATGTAATCTTTGATCTTTGATCGTTTATTGTAAAATTCTTGTGACCTCATCTCTCTCATACAGTATCCCCTCTCTGAAATACCTCAAATCGTTAGATCACCTTTTCGCTTTCACATTCGCCAGACATGTGTAGATCTCTTTTCTAGCACCGTACTTTCATTACTTGGAATCCCCTATCAACTACAGTAATATTATCCCTCATTCTGTGATTGCACTCTACATCTTCCGTTCAAGCAACCCGTGATCCTCCCTTTTCCCCCGTTGTTTCACACTATAACGACTCCACAATTCCCATATTTATTTGTACTAGTTTCTCGTCTAGCACACATATTTCCTTTCTCCATAATCGATGTTTCAACGGTCGGACCGACACTTTTCCTGATCGAAACAAGTCCGAGAAAATTCTCTCTCTTCGAAACGCACAGCCACATCTAATCTCGTGATGATCTCCCTTCTCCATTGTATAAAGCGGATTTAGAATGGGAAAAGAGCAAGTGAATCAAGTAGAGAATGAAGAGAGTACCGCAAGGGGCCAACCATAGGATTAGGCAGTTGGAAGGATGAGGTGAAGAAGGAGTTCAGTTGAACACGCGCTCTGAGCAGTGGGGATGCCGGTTCGGTATTTGGCATTTTCTGTGAATCTTTCCACATTATCACAGGTAACTTGTTCAAAACGCCGTAGTATTATGAATACTGAACTTGCATCCCCGCAGACAAGATTCTTCTCTTTTCCATATCCATTTATTATCAAATAGTTCTCGTATGCCCGAGTGTCTCGAGTGTTCACTCACTGGTTTCTCTATTCTCTCTCTTGTTCTTTCTGCCTCTTTGCGCATCTTCGAGTAGGAACTAGCGGCGGCCATACCAAAACGGCGATCGGGATGGCTGACCCAAATCTCGATCTGCGAATAGCCAACGGCTCTCTCTCTATCTCTCTCTCTCACTCTCTCTCTCCAACCGTAATCTCACTCTCGCCAGCAGCCACTTTTCCCTCTCATTTCCAACTCCTCACAGCAATCCACCCAATTTTCCTCACCGCCTCTCTTTCCATCTCAATTTACCGCACCAAAAGCGCACTCTCACTTAGGTCTCTTCCGGAACGAGGAGAGATCTCGAGAATGAAAGTGAGAGAGAAAAGTATAAGTGGGGTCTGCGGGTGGGCTGTTCATCCCTTGTCTCATCCTCACAGTGTGCCTACTCTATTAGATGCCAAGTTTCTTATATATAGGAGACTTCATCCTCTCTCAATTCTAAAAATATCTTTCAAGAGACTGAGTTTCTAAATGCCGATATCTGAGAGAATTTCTGTGAATGGCAACAGTCCCCGTTCACATTCCATGCCCTTCTCGAACCTGCTCATTCTTCTTTTCTTTCTCCTTATCCATCTTGTCAACTATCAACTGACTCATTCTTCTCTCTTCTCAGACTGACTCGAACAGGATTTATGCTTCTCTCTCTCTCTCTCTTATCCTGCCAATGAACCGCGCCCGTTTTCCTTTCTTTTTGTGCGAAGAACGATGCAATCGAGCATGTGCAATCTCACTCTCACTCATCCCTTCACAGTCTAGATATTGTAGGAGAATAAGTCAGCTTTTGTATTTTGACCATCGAGAACTGATCCGTGGTACAAAACCGTGCATGCCTGCTACGTTGTCTGTATCAAGTCGTATTCAACTTGTGTAATAGTCGACTCTGTTCTTGAGAATTAGAATACGGTATCATTTGCTTTTCTAAGTGTTCTACAAGAGACATTAATGATTCAGACTGCTGTAGGTATTACTGTTTCGCTCCCTTAACGTTAGATAGTTTTTCGACGGTTTGGTCTATTCGATTTTTATATTACATCTTATCCTTATCGGAGTGCATCGGATGATCTCATGTTTTTCTCAGTAAGTCGTCCTTGGCGTGATCGGAGATGCTTCTCCGACTGCTCCTTCTGCCCCTTATGGGCGCAGCTCAACTATTCGGAGCGCCGCCAGCAGAGGTAATCATATTTTATCTACGCTTGAGGCTTTGACATTTGACAGGATTTAAATTTGAAAAGAGATAACGGAGTTATTAGAGGAGGTGTGCATATGACTTTTTTTTACTTTTTCTTCAGAAGTTGTGGATTTAACCATTGTCCTCGAACACATATCTGATAACTATTGTTATTTGTGCAGGAGAGGACTTTGAAAATTTGTGACGACCATTTTTTCCGCATTAAACTGAACCGTTTATTTTCAACGCGTATCATTCAGGACAATTATGACACATTTGGCATGCGGCAATCGCTGGGGAAATGGACTGAAGCGCTCAAGAAAATCGCCCATTCAAAGCTCTATGATCCGTAAGTGCCAATATGCTAATCGCTATAATAGAAAGGATGATTATGATATATTCGAAGAGCAAACGAATCTTGGCCGGATTATTTCGGATTGCTAATTTATTATAAATTGTTTAATTTATAAAAAAAATTGTATAAAGCAATCTTCTTATAATGCAGGACTACTCCTGGTCCTCACGAGGTCGTTCGACCATCGCTCTTCCACGGAAAAGAATCAATCGATGAAGTGAAGCAAACGGTATCGGAATACTATCACTTCCCGAAACAATTAAGTTTCGCATGAACCATTTTAGAGAAGCTTTAACCCAAATTCGCAGGTGAGCAAACCGCATCGTCGAAACGGGAAGGGAGATTCGATCATAAACGCCGATCTTCTCAATCTCATTCTTCCCAGGTAGTAAACAACTCTCTCGAAATTGTTGTGCGCTAGCGAGTAATTAATTTCGTTCGATAACGATCCCTGTAGAGAAAAGGCTGGGAACGAGAGGAAGAAAGTGAAATGGGGTTGCGAAAAGCGGCTCTGCTGAAAGCGAAAGCGAGAAGAACAGCATAGAGAGTGATAAGGAATAGGCAATTTCACTTTCCATTTTCAGTTCTAAAATTACTATTTTAAAGATACAAATCAGAGGATGATCTGAAGAAGAAGAAATTGGAATTGGAGCAACAGAAGAAGGTTCTTTTTTCTAAATGTTTTCGAAAAAAATATTTGAAAATTGCAGCAACTCGAGGAGGAAGAGGAGGAATACGAGGAGGAGGAAGAAGAAGAAGAAGAGGAAGAAGAGGAAGAGGAAGAGACAACTACCACTAAGAAGGCTACGACTAAGCATACGACGACTAGAAAGGCTACGACTACAACCAGCAGACCAACGGCTACAAGTACTACTACAACTGAGCAACCGACGACAACTGAAGAAGTGACGACTGAGGGGACAACTACAACTGAAAAGACGACTACAACTGAGAGAACGACGACTACGACCACTCCGACCACGATTAAGACGACGACTGAGGTGAAGTTCAATTAATGCTGCGCAAATTTCATGGGTGGAAAGTGGAAAACCGTCCACCATCGCAAAATTTTTCCCTAGTCAAGTTACAGCATC
This sequence comes from Pristionchus fissidentatus, assembly GCA_036245785.1. NCBI lineage: Eukaryota > Metazoa > Nematoda > Chromadorea > Rhabditida > Neodiplogasteridae > Pristionchus > Pristionchus fissidentatus. Next base: position 5,542,138 of record BTSY01000007.1, read on the forward strand.
CAAACTTGATACAGGGATGGTAAAATACGTTTGGAACATTTTCCTTTTTGATTAGATAGATTTTGTTCAGTTTGAACACGTGTTTTCCACCCTTCGACGGGGAAATTTACCCGAAGAAATTGGCGCAGCATAATAAGACAATTAATTTTAAGTACCATTAAATATCAGAGACTTATGCAATTAACTTCAGTCCGAGAAGACATTGGTAGAGCGCAAGAAAGAAGTCGCAGATCGACTGAGGAAACTTCTCGAGGAGAAGGAGAAGAGACTGCAGGAGATAAAGGCAGTGACCTCGACTGAAGAACCGAAGACCACCACTGGAAAGGTAGGGAAATCACGATGCAGACGCAGTTTTTTTGATACCAACATGTAATTTTTTTTGTTGGAAAAATGTAGAATGCTCCTGGGTTAGAAAACGAAAGTTTGCCTTCAGGTCGAGTCTCAGAACGAAGATGCTTCACTCAAGGAAGGTTCGCTTCCATTGAAAGTCCGATTCCGCACTGCGACTGAGAAAGAAGCAAATGATGCGAAGAAGAATGAGAAGGAGGATGAAAAGAAGAAGGAAATGAAAAAGATAGAGAAGACTACGAGTGCAGCTCCGACTACCACTGCACCGGTATGAACAATTTGAATATTTAGATAAAAGTGAGATTAAAGTCCGGACTCCAAGTGAATATGCCCACATTATTGAAAGTGATAATCTTGAAATAAGAGAGACATTTCACTTGCTGATCGGTGGCCATCTTCACTGCGCCCTGATCCTAGTGTTTTCTGAATGCATTCAGCAATATAAAGTGATATTCAGGTGAAGATCAAGACGAATATCGTCATGGATGGTTCGAGTTTTGACGATTTCACTGAAGAAGAGAAAGAAGAGAGGAGAAGATGGAAGAATGAGGCTGAGAAGCTGAGCAAGTAAGAAATAATTTTATTATTTTAATTCACACTCTTGCTTTTTAACTTCCGAGAATAAGAATAATCCTACTATGTATTTTATACTACTCTAGTTTTGGAAAATTGCTTTATATTGAATCCTTTATCCTCAGACAATTCGACGCGATGAAGGCTTGGTCAGACAAGAGAAGGAAGGAGAAGTTTGAGGAAGAGAAACTTCTCGTGGAGGGAAGTGGATTGGAAGGATCGGGAGAGGCCATTGAGGATAGTCCCGCGACTACTGCATCTACTCTGACCACTACTGAACAGAAAGAGGTGAAGATGACGTTTATATAAAACAGAGAAGAACCTTTAAACCTTGGGCAAAATTTTAGAGATTTATGCAACTTGAATTTCAGGTTGAGGTTAAGAAGACATTGGAAGAAAGCAAGAAAGAAGCCGAGGATCGACTGAGGAAACTTCTCGAGGAGAAGGAGAAGAGACTGCAGGAGATTAAGGTTGAAAATGAAAATATCCTCATTAATGGTAAATAATGTTCCAGGCGCGTCAAGAAGCTCTTCAGAATCAACGAAGAGAGGAGGAAAAGAAGGAGAGTGACACGACCAGCACCACCACTACCACCACTACCACAGAGAAACCAACGACGACTACCACGGAACCAACTACCACAACCACAGAACCAACCACCACTACTACCGAGCCGACCACGACTACCACGGAACCCACAACGACTACCACAGAGAAGCCTACCACGACGACCACTAAGAAGGTGAAAGAGCGTCCTAAAAATATGAATTTCCAACCTAAAACAATTTTAGACAATTTTGTGAATGCATTATTATCAGACCACTACTACTTCGACAACAACCACAACTGAAAAGCCAGAGGAATCAGAAGAATCTGTTGAAGTAGGGAAGATGGAGGAGAAGAAAGACGAGGGATTGATTAGAGCATGGGAGGAACCGAGTTCAACTACGACTACGACCACGAGGAGACCCAAGAAGGTAATTTAAGAAGTAAATTTGATTGAATAATCTTTTAAAATCTAAAAAAAACTGTTCCATTTCGATCAATAATTCATCATGCTAATTAAAAAAAACTGTTTCTATTTTCATCAATAATTTATCATTCTAAAAATTATAAAAAAAATTGTTTCCATTTCTAACGATAATTTATCATGCTAAAAAATCATTTTCAGTGAAGATTCATTCAAATAATCTATAACCAATTTAAGGCGAGGAAGGAGAGGAAGGAGGTGAAGGAGGAAAAGGAGGAGAAGAAGAGTGCTGAGAAGAAACCATTCGACGATCTTCGTCGTCTCACTGTCGTCGATGAAGAAGGAGGAGAAAGTGGAGAGGAGAAGAAGATGAATTGGGAAAAGAAGGAGAAGAAGCAGAAGAGGGAAGATTCGAAGGAGGAGAAAGAAGAGGAAGAGGCAGAAGAGACAACGACCACTGACGAAGTCGACCAGAAGGCCATTCCGGAGGCTGAGGTTATTAACTATGTTTATTTCATGAGGTTTTCAACTTGAGAAGTAAGTACTTTCTTCCACATTCTCTACGCGATTTCGAAAAAAGTGTGCATGTTTGTGTACTGTCTGCTACTTTCAATAGATTACTCAACAGAATAAGAATTTTAATTCTTACAATAATTCTCATCGATTTGAGTACGACGATGCGGACAACACGATCACTGACGATTTGCCCATCGAGGAATACAAGAAAATCGAGGCGAAGAAGAAGGAAATTGAGGAGCAGAAGAAACGAGCGGAAAAGGAAGAAGAAGAGAGACAGAAGGAATTGGATGAACTGCAGAAGACAGCGAGAGAATTGGAGAAGAAGAGGAGAGGTACGGGAGAGCTACTAATTGGCTTAAGTAATTAGTATTTGATTTTTAAATTAATTAAAATGTTTGTTTCAGAACAGCGACAGCGAAAACAGGAGCGGAAACATGCCGAATCCGAGCAGGAAGAGGAAGAGGACGGACCTGGAATTGTCCAGGAGGGAATTGTGCAAGAAGGAATCGTGAGTTCAACATCTAACAGCTATTCATCTGCCCTTATAAAGCTTTTCGCGAGTAGCATTGTTCAGTATCGGTAGTAGTGTGTAACAGGGATAGAAAGTGACGAAATGCTTCTCTATTGTACTGGTGCTATGTAAGTGTCGGTTGTCCGATGTGGCTTCTTAATGTGTAATCGTAGATCCAAGAGGCGGAGGTCGAATCGACCACTGGAACATCGCTTCTCACTGGATCCGCATCGCCATCGACCGTCTACAACCTCAATGTACGCCACTAACTCGTGAATTCAATTCAATTCAGTATTCCAACTCACTCCATGTGTGGCGTTGGGGTTGGAACGGTCGGAGGGTATTTCCTCGACGACTAATGCGCCAACGATCACTAATGTTTATTCAGTGTTTAATTCGCTTTCAAAAGTAGGCTAATTTCCGTAAATTATATATTCGTTGATTATTTGTTCTCCGCAGGCGAACGCCAACTCTGAATCGAGTCCGAAGATCGCGAACGTCGTCGCTCCAATTGCTGGAATAGTCGATTCGATTTCTCCTCTCCTTCTTCCTCTTCTGGGTGGACAGGGAGGGGCCGCACGAGCGAGAGGAGTTCCCACTTACAATCAAGAGGATGCAGGAGGAGGACAACCAGCAGGAGGTGAGAGGGACATATTCAGTACAGAGTCAAGTGTTCAAGGGACGACAATTGAAAGATGATTAAATTGAAATAGACAAAAATAAAAATAAACATTCACTCGCCTCGCGATTTAACAAAATTTTCCAAGACAAACAGAAATATGAAACGCGTTGAATAGTAAATTAAGCGCATTTATCTTTATTAAATTTATTATCATATCAGGAATGCTGCAAAATGAGCAGTCTCTTGTCGGATTTGGGTCTAAGATCGCTCGAGAGATTCTCTATCCGGGCGCTCATCAAAGAGAGCAAGAATCGGCTATGAACACTCTACTGGCAAGAGTCGAAGAGGCAAAGGCGAGAGCGAAGGCTGCTGAGACTGTCAAACAACAGGTCAGGATAACATTGGTCTACAATTGGAACCACTTTTCATGGCTATGCAGATTTTGACTATTTTAGTTAATATCTTGATTCTTATTTTCCTTAAAGAGTATTTGAGTGAGTGCTTGCAGGAGGAACTCGCTCTCCAACAGCAACAGCGACTGGCAGAGATTCAATCGCAACAGGTCGATCTCAACGGAAACACACTTCCTGCGTTCACTCAGGAGGTGAGAAAGCGATAAATAAAATTAGTCAATCATGTATGTCTGACGCCTAGGGAGTGAACAAGTATAGTTTTGACCATAATAACTGACTAGTGCACTTGAAATAGCTATAGATATTGTAACCCAACTCTGTTTATCAATACAAATTGTCCAATTTACAGGCCGTTCCTATCGAAGCTGTTCCGTCGCTGACCAGTCTTGTGGCTCCTCCACCCCCACCTCCCCCTCCTCCTCCTCCTCCTCCTCCCCCGCCTCCACCACCACCAAGGACTTATAGAGTAAGAGTACATCCCAATTCTTATTTGTCTAGCAGTTCTAACCGTTCGACAGAATCGAGAAGTAAAATATATGCCCGGTCTTGAAAATCATTTGAATAGGCATGATCAATTTAATTTCGTCCTACAGGGTCGAGTTCCCGTTCCTCCTCGTCCTCCTCCACCTCCTCCCGTGCCCGAGGCTCTCCTTCGACAGTTCGCAGCCAAATACGCGCCCAAGGTCCTCCCACCAATCTACACTGGTCAGTTTACATATTTCGAGCGTCACTGATTGCATATTTTCTTTGGTCAGGATTTATTTTAGATTGCTGTAATATTATTGATATTTAGGGAAGAATGGCGTGGCCAATCTGCCCCTTCTACTCGATCAGAACGGTCGTCCCGTTCCCATGATGGTTGACGGTGTTCATGAAGCAAGCAAGGCTCGATCATTCCCTGCTGTCGCTCCTGATGCAGCTGGTCAGTTCAAGCGTTCATTCATTCATTTATTCATTATTTATTTATTCCGTCAGAAGATGTGATACAATATCGTTTAAGAGTATTACTTTTCATAATTAAAAATTAATATCGATTACTCATTTTTCCGATTGCACACATATGAATTGAACAGATGTAACCTTTCAATTTAGGCTTCGTTCCCATCGGTGGTCCTTCCGCCCAAACTCGTCCTTCCGCTTCTCCTCCCGGTTTCGGTGATAGCGGAGACTCGGGTCTGAGCAGAACGAAGCCATCCGGACCCGTACCCGACTCTCGATTGTTTGGAGGAGCTCCAACCGGATACGATGGAGGATCGGGTCTGAGTCATACGAAACCATCGGGTCCGAATCCATTTGGAGGAGGAGAAGACAGCGGTTTGACTGGAGGAGGACAGAGTGGATTGAGTGGAGGAGGAGACTCAGGAGGTGGAGACTCGGGATTGACAAGAACTCATCCTAATGAACCTCCTCCAGAGTCGAGACTATTCGGAGCTGCGCCGCCCGGGTGAGACACAATTATTTTTGTTTGCTTCTTTTTATCATAATATGTAGGATAGGACAGAAATATTCAAGATTGAAACAGGAACAGTTTCCAGCAACCTTATTTGCGGTGGTACACCTGGAGTTGTATTAATTGATGAACTATTTTAGATTTGATGCGAGTGGCAGTGGGACGAGGCTGATGAGTGAGGAGAAGAAGGAATTCAAGAAGAAAATGAAGAAGTTCAATGGTACGAAAATATTTTTTTCTCAAATTTATGTTGCGCATTCTTTAGAACGAATGCAGAAACCACACGTATCAATCACAAAAACAGAATTGTAGTAAAATTGAATGTTATGGAGTATTCATATGAATTGTAAGAAATCCTATTGCCAGTCCATTACAGGTGTTGATACCGGCTACGAATCGGGTCGAGACGGCGTCACGAACAGTTTCGATGGTGATAGTGGTGAGCATTTCATGCTAAGATGTACCCATCTCATTCAAAAGATCGTTCGCTAAAGAGAAAGAGAGGGAGTGGACTTGATGTGTGACCAGTTTTAGAGCATATCACTAGAGAATGGTCGAGAACCGTTTACCCCTTTATTGTCACTTTCATAGATTGAGAGGCAAATTGCATCGATTGAAAATATGAAAATTTTAAAAAAATGGGTAAAGAGCCGCTTACTAAAAAAATCAATACACAAATATGAGAATTTATAATTATGTTGCAGGAATGATGATGGGAGGAGCGCCGCCCCCTCCTGATTTCGATATGAACTCGTTTGGAAAGAGTGGAACTGGATTTGGATTGAGTCAGGGACCAGAACCGACGAAGGAGGAACCGAAGCCTGAACCGCCCGTAGAGGAGGTACGGAATATTGTCAGAAATAAAAGGACACTGCAACGGAATTGAGTACAATTTGTAAATAGATTTGAATAGAATTGCACAGTGTTGCTTTTGGGCGCTGATCGACGAATGCATGCTTCGTTTCACTGACAAAACATTGAGACTATTCAGGAGGAGAAGCCGAAGAAAAAGAAGAAAGGAGGAAAGAAGAAGAAGACGAAGAAGAGCAAGGGAAAGAAGAAGGAACAGCCACAAGCGAATAGTGCAACCTTCGGAGATCATATCGAATTCACTCCTCCACCTAGTCAGAATGGAGGAGGATTCGGTGGTGGAGGAGGAAGTTTCGGAGGAGGCGGAGGAGGTATACTTCTCTACTAATTTCCCTGAATTGTTATTTCAAAAAAGACTGGTATTTAAAAAAAATTCATTTATTGAGATAAATACCTTTACAGGAGGTGGATTTGGAGGCGGCCGAGGTCCGAGTGTTGACTTTAGCGACGTAGAGAAGAACACTGAACAAGCCAGTCTCAACTTCTTCGGATAACACATTCGTAGATCCAAATTCTCATTTGTCTAGCGGTTCTAGGCGTTTGATAGAATCGACAGTCTGTTTGTACGAAATTTGTTTCTTGCAGTGCAGTTTACCCCCTAATATTATAATAATAAGCGTTTTGGAGTCTTTCGAAATCTCGCCCCAATACGAGTTCTGTGTTGACCTTACCCCAGCTCTTCTTCTTGTCATAAATGTGATAAACGACGTGCAATGATTGACCTCGATCTTTTGGAGTTCGCCGTGTATCAAATGAATCACTCCCTTAGACGGAAGTCATCATAAGAGCTTGGCTGAAGGGGCCGATCGATTCGTGTTTGGTGAGTTTCTCGCTGTCAACGGAGCCATAAAAGCCGAACAGTGAATGTGACCAGTGAACAGAGGGAATGTGACCAGTCCGCTCACTTCCCCCTCCTTCCCCTCTATCTCTATCGTTTCACTCTCATCTCAGTTCGAGCTGCGAACTAGCATTCATGATTTTCCTTATTGTCATCCACAGACCGCGATTTTGTTCTGAAGGATTGTTCTGTACAAAGTTGATCAAAATGGGTTTATTTCAGGATGCGTACGCTCCTCTTGTTAGTATTTGTTGTTGGAGTGACGCTGGCGCAGTGGGGAGGAGGTCAGTCGTTATATTTCATTCTAACTGTTACAAAATATGATTTTGCATATATGTAATATCTTTTTTTTCAATTTGTATTCAATCAATTGAACTAAAAATACATGCAGATGGTTACAGGAGGAGGTGATTGGTGGAACTTTGGCGGCGGAGGAGGAGGGGGTCATGGCAGTAGATGGTGGGAAGGAGGCGGAAGAAGAGGAGGATGGGGGCATCGTCATGGATGGGGGGTTTGTACATTTTCAAATGTATATCAAACTACTTGTAAACATTATATATTTTAAATAATGCTTAAAGACAACATTTCAGTCTCGTGGAGATGGTAATGGAGGATGGGGAGGAAACGATTGGGGACGAGGAAACAACGGAGGATTCGGTGGAAACAATGGTGGAAACGGAGACTTCGGAGGATCCAACGGAGGACGAGGAGGAAATAATGGAAATGGAAACGGAAATGGAGGATGGGGAGGAAACAACGGAGGATTCCGTGGTGGAAACGATGGAAACAATGGAAACAACGGTGGTTTCGGAGGAAATCGTGGAGGAAACGGAGATTTCGGCGGATCGAATGGTGGAAGAGGAGGAAATAACGGAGGATGGGGTGGAAACAATGGAAACAATGGAGGAAACGGTGGATGGGGAGGCAATAACGGTGGTAACAACGGAGGATTCGGTGGAAACGGCAATGGAAACGGAGGCAGAGGTGGATTTGGAGGAAACAACAATGGCGGTTCTCAGGGAGGATGGGGAGGTAATGGAGGAAACAACGGTGGATTTGGAGGAAACGGAAACGGATCTGGAGGTCGAGGAGGATTTGGAGGCAACAACAATGGAGGTTCGGGTGGATTCGGTGGTCAGGGAGGTCAGGGAGGAGGATGGGGATCTGATGGTGGACAGGGTGGACAGGGAGGATTCGGTGGAAGAGGAGGAGGAGGTTCGAGAGGAGGAGCGGGTGCACCTGGAAGCAATGGTGGATTTGGAGAAACTGGAGGAACTGGAGCACCCGCATTCGGAGATGCTGGAGGATTCGGAAGACGATAGAATGTGAGTATGAGAATTATGTTGCAATTTTTTTATCTATTTCCGGTGTATATACGCCCAAAATATGACTGTTAGCGTCAAAAAACGCTTTTCTACCCTTCAATTTTGTAATAGCCGAAAGACGATGGTTCTCATTCTCGTAACAAAAAGTTCACGCTCCGACCAGGGTTAATCAGTTCTTCTCATTCTCTCGTATTGAATTCGGATCTTGCAGGTTCCCTCTCTCTCTATCTTCTCTCGTCTCTCTTCTTATCATTTCACTACAGGTCACTCATATCTGCTAGAGACACTCGGTGTTTGTACATTCTTAGCATCGTAATAAAGTTCGTTGTGATATGACGAAAGTACGTGGTACAGAGAAAACGAAGTGCAGCTATTTATTGATTGATTTCCCAAATTGAGAGCTTTTCGAAATCGCCTTTACGATTTCATGACTTCCTTTTTCGGTGTAGTAATCTGATGCAGTAAATGCAATAAATAGGTGCAGTAAATTGCGAGAAAAAAGTCCCTCGAACTCTGGGTATGTTGGTTCAAGAAAAGTGTATATCTCGAATGTCTTCTCAACTTGTTCAAATTGTGGTCACTTCTTTGTCTACAGAAAGCAACGATTGCAGTCAATGTTGAATCAGGGACAAACATAATACTCTTTCTTTCATCGTTCCGACAACGTTGACTTTCTACAGGGAGATCGACACATAGCTGAATATTGTATGGTTATCAAATACTTTGGAATCTCGGGCGGTTTCTGGCACGAGTTTAGAAAAAAAGGAATGATGAACTATGAAAAAGACTACGCCATTGTCGGTTCCTCACGCGGTTCAATGAGAAATGACTCAGAGGAGATGGGAAGGAGGGTTACTCACCGAGGAAAAATGCGAGGAGGAAACCAGGAATAGATGCAAATTGCACGAAACTGTACATGTAATCTAACGGACGGGATTTGAAAGCGTGTGAAAATGCACGTCGGTCCATCTAAAGCTACACCAGGGGAGAAATGAACACGATCGGGGATGAAAAACATTGACGACTTGGTCGCACAGTCGAACTAAACGGAGTATAGGTAATGGGTGAATGAGTTCTTTGGATTGCTGGAACGATAATTTAGAATTTCGTAAGCAGAAATCAGTAGGAGAGTCCAGCATCGTCCAGCAGAAGTTTCTCCATGGGATTTGGCTCGAATCGCGTTTCTTCTCCTTCTCCCCACACTTCGACTTCGAAATCTCTCTCATCCTCAGAAGTGACATCGAAGATATCTCCCTCCGATTTCTTCGATCGTTTCTTAGTCGATCGAAGTCGTCGACGATTCTCCTATAATTGCGTTTTAAGCCAATTTATCAGTAATCCCTAGTCATTTCGATATTTACGACAAAGCAATTATTGTCGAATTGTTATATGTAAGATTATTGCGGTGTTCGGAGAGCGCTGTTCCGTGTTCATAACTCCGATTAGAAAAAAAGCAATAAGGAAAATGTGTATGTTAGAGAAGAAGAGAAAGCAGAATACCCCCTGCAATCTAAGAATATGCGAATATGAATCACGCGACAAAACAGAGCACTAGCGCCGAATTGGTGTTGAATTATGTAGAAGTGCCCCCTAGATGCGCCCTCACCTAATACCCTATCGTAAGTGCTAAGAAGAAACAAATATTTCGAAAAATACAAAATATATATTGCTGAAACCATATAAAATCATTTAATTATAATTTTAAATACCTTCTCCACTATCTTCTGACACGAATGCACTTGAAGAGGGTAGTGAATCATTGCGTTGTTGTTGCCGGCCATCCTAGACAATTGATAATTTTGAGTGGGGATAGAATTATACCGTTCATCGTCAAATTATGCGTTTATATCAATTATGATCAACCCAAATCCTCTCCTTATTTCTCCCATTTTTATTTTCAATTTTCAAATCAAGTTGTTCCTGGCCCAGATAAGTCACTATAATTAGTTTAATTGTCTCACTTCTTGGTGCATCCTTCGTGTGTTCCTGCCCTCTCGTCGTCCCTCTTGACGTATCGAGTCTGAAGAGGACCAAACGTCGACCACTTCTCGAGAGAGAAACTTAAGAGAATAAGGAAGTGGGAGCTTACCATGACGACGAGCCATCCACACTCAGTGCACAACTGAAGGTGATATTTGCAGCTCACGACGGGATCCAATTCATAAGCTCCACGGGGAGCGAGATTGTACCCGAACGACGTCTAAAAAACAACTGTATTACAACAAATTTAAAATGATACGTTCACAAAATGGGTTACTGGTGGTGTACTCTCTTTCTATACCTCGTCGTGTCTCTCGCTCTGTCATGTTCTCTCGCTGCCATATCTGTTGCTTAGGAGCGGAACGTTTCATTTTTTGGACGAGTGTTTGTGAATTTGTGATATAAGTGTGCCCCTCTCAGGTTCCGCATCTATTAGTGGTGTAGAGAGTGCCGGAATAGCCAAGAATCCCCCCTTCCATCAGAAATGAGCATGCAATCGTATGTGTGTTGGTGTGCAGAGTTGGGGGATACACTCTAGAATGCATGCGTAGACTCAGCAAAGACACCATCATCGCCCTACTATCGACGGTTTGTTGCTTCCAGCGAACAAAAGAAGCTTCCTTCTCATCCATCATACAGAGACTGTATCACATGTGCCTCTCTTGAGAACTCATTTCTATAAGACAGTTCGCGAGATAGTGTGTGAATATAAGAGAGCAGAGGATGAACTTTCTTGAATATTAGATAAACCAACATTCTAAAGAGGTTGTCTGGTTCCCTCGAAAGAAACCCATGTGGAAGTGTCTCGTCCCTTTTCATTTCTCTCCCTCTCTTTTTGTCTGTGGAGGGTGTCCGTAGTTCTTCTCTACTCCGAAATGCAATAGTGTTTCAACAGTCGCCTCCAGGCTCGCAAATGTCTCCGTTAGGGCGAGAGTGAAGACGAAAGAGCGACGATTCGTATAATGAGCGCGTTCTTATCCATCATCGTTTCAACGGCGAAATGAGAAGTGAAAGAAGGAAATGCAGTCGAATACTAAGTCTCCCCGTTTATGAGAGGCACTTCCACGAATCGAAAAGAGATCGAAAAAAACAGAGAGAGAGATAATACCTTCTCGAAGTATGCGTGCTCGCAGAGATACTGTAGGACCTCTTGAGTACGACTGGGAGTGATTCTGAGAGCGTCTGCCTTCTCTCGCACCTCTTCGTTGGTGACATGGCCAGAGCCTTCTGCGTACATTAGAAAGACCCATTCGTAGATCACTGCGAGTTCGATGTCACTGAAAGGGAAGAAATACAGAGTGATAAGCTAGACCAATTATAAAATGATACGCTCAAAAAAATTCAAAATGTTGCTTCCTGTGTTCTATAGCCAGAGAGTGGCGACAACGTTTCTGTTTGGTAAATAACGGAAGTCCGTGTTTTGTTTTTTTGGTACGATCGTATCATTTTATAAATGTGATAAAGCAGTGAACAAACTTGAGATGTGATCTGTTCTTGCTCACTGCCCTCGTGTACATCATCTCAGTGACGACGGCGATCATCTCCCTCCCATCGACGTCTCTCTTCACACGACGAAGCATCAGACCAACCTAAAAATCGCATTGGCACAATGCCAAGAACTTCTCTCGTTGTCTGCCTCTCTCGTTCCGTGCACTCTCTCGATGACTCTCTCTTTCTCTAAACTTCATCTCGTCGTTACACTTTCGGATACTGTGCAAAAGTATCTATAACAATATTTTATCCGAATTTTTCTGTGCGCCTTTGCAGTGCACAACAAATAAATAATGTATACCAGATCACAAAAGGTTTCTCCCAACCCTTTTGCTTACCGCGATACTTTGCAAGGAGAATGGTTCTTCTTATGTGAGGAATCGAATATCATCGGCATCAATGCAATAGGAGGTGAATAGGACGAAATAGGCAAAATAGCAAATGTCAATGTCTTGCATAATAGAAAGAACCGTGATGATTAAGAATGCTACCACCTGCACCCCTTTTGAATACCATTGTTTCATTTCTCAGGGATCCTTCCTGTTCCGCGAAGATTTCGTTCGATTTTCGAATTTGCGCGCAGTTCCCTTCGAAATTGCCTCCTCAACCATGTGATCTCTAACTCTGTTGTGTCCACGTAGACCATCCACATCAACACCCTCACTAACAAATTTCCTTACCTACGTCATCGCTGATTGCGTGTGATACGGGTGGTTTGTATTTGCCCCGATCACTCTAGTTTGATCGTTCAAATGAATCATCCCCTCACTTCCCTGGGAGTCGACCTCCCATGTTATTCTACCCCTCACCACATCGCGGATTGCGAGTACTAGGCGCGTGACCAAAAAATCTTAGCACTCACTGCAACTCAATTTTGTCATTCGAATTAGCCTCGGGAGTCTATTTCAGTGCGCAATCTAAATGCTGTAGCCACTAGAGCAACAATTATCGAGTGGTTGTGAGTTTGTGTGTTTCTGGCCTTTGCTTCCCCGCTCACAAGTGCTGATTACTCGGGAAAAGTAATTGGCACCTCCAGTCTCTCTCTCTCCCTCCCTCGAAAGAATACTCGGAATACACACACACCGTATGCCCTTTCTTTTCCTCCCTTGAGATCGTAAGCCGGAAGTGTGGCGCGCGTATTACAAATTCACAAACAATCGTCTAAAATAATTTTAAACACGTTCAGTTGGCTTGAGAGCATGGCAAATTCAAGAGAGTACCTGTTTTTTCTCGGAACGTTTGTGATATGGACCAGATAGTCCATATCAGAAACGTAAATATGAAATGTAATACCTTATTCAATTTGACGCTGCAAACAGCAAAGAGAATGTTGACAAGTTCATTGAGACCGGCGGTGGTCACACGACGAATCGGACGATCGATGAATTCAGCATACGATATGACCTCTCCGTCGCCGTCTCAATTTGATCTTTGATCTTTCTGTTACAACTACTTTTTGATCGGGAACAGACAGTGTGTGGGCTCTGGCGTACTTTTGATTAGTGGGTCGTTGAGGACTTCTAGCAGAAAATGCTCTGATCAGTGTACAGTAGTCCCCCCATCGAAACCGCAATTGTAATCTACCGCAGCGAGGGGTACTGTATCTGCCTTTCATTCTCTGTTTTGTTTATCTCTATTTCCCTCTCTCTCTGATATGAATAGCAAGGGAATGGAAGCTCGCGTTTCTCGGATGACTCCTCGTTAAAGCATTTCGCGTGGGAGCATGAACAGGTGTGATAATTCTGAGGGGTAAGTGGGTGATCTCCCGCAGGGAGTAACGAGCAATTTGGGCGGGTGATGAGAGAGAGAGAGAGAAGGGGCGACAATGGGATAATGAGAAGAACTCACAGCCTCCCGGGGTGTAAAGAATGCGCATGAAGGCAAGGTAGAACTGCTTCTCCTGCAACGATTTCGGTCTATTATCGCCTAATTGAAACACTAATCGGGGAAGAGACAGATTGATCTAGTCGTTTGGGAATATTTCATCGGGAACTGACAGCATTTGTGGGCGGACTTACTGTGATTAGCGGGTTCTTGAGGAGGAAATGTGTGAGGTCGAGAGTCGTCTCTGGATCAGCTGCTTTTGCACTGTCGATCACTCTATCAAGAGTGATAGCAGACGAACAGCAGACTCGACTCATCCTGAGACCCATGAGGAATTGAGAGAGGAGAACGAAGAACTACTTTACTTCTCCTCTAGTACACACTAGCAATAATCCCTCCCGTATGGGGCGGGTTCTCAGATCTCCCCGCGGAGTAGATTGATCAAGCAAAAAATGAATGTGAGCGAGAGGGATGAAGGAAATGTAAATGAGCGTTTGAAAGAGAGAGAGAGAGAGAGAGAAAAAGGCGACGAAGAGAGAGAGAGTATGAATGGAATGAAGAGGGTGTGGAAATGTGTGAGAGATGAGAGGGCAAGGAGGGAGAGAGAGAGAAAAGAGAGAGAGAGTGATGAGTCAAGGAGAGAGATGAAGACAACGAAAGACTAAGACATATGAACAAGCGAGATAGGAGGGAGGACACACACTTGCACAATCTCTTATTGGGACTAGTGCAAAAATGAGAGGATGTGAACGGGGAAGAGAAACTTAGAGAGAAGTGCTGAGAGAGACCTCCCGAAGACATGAATATTCAGACACAAGAGGGGGAAGAGACCGGTTTAGAAACGGAGGGGCGAAAGACAATAGAGAACTAACGGATTCAGAGGCGAGAGAAGGAGCCATCAAGATTCTAATATCTAAACGATTATCCGAGAGAGAGATAGAGAGAGAGAGAGAGAGCGCAACGGTTTTAATCGCCCTTGCAAAAACAGCGTGGTGTAACAGCGAACACGATTATAATCCGATGGGGGACAATAAATTCGGGGGACGAATTCTAGTTGGGAACTGTGAGTGATAACAGAGTGCGCGCTGACTACCCGTTCCCACGGTGATAGGAAGTTTTGGAACTGCCGTTTAGGAACCCAAAAAAAATAGATTCCAAATGTTTTGAAACACATCCCGGAAAATATGAGATTTCGTAAACGGCAGTTCCAAAACGTCCTATCACCGTTCCCACGTTGGCAGTTGTATAGTCGTCTCTTCGTTTTTCGAGTATGACAATAATGGTGATCTCTCTCTCCGTCTCTTTCCACTCCCCTCTTGTGTTGCCCCAATAAAGTTCGTCTCACAATGCCCTTCCTCGAACTTCTGCCGAATCCCCAGTTCATTGTTTGTTTCGGTAACTGAAATAACGTGTGTGGGAGGGGATGGTTTTGCATTCCTCATCAATATTATGACTGCTATTGTGACATATAAGATAAGATGATGCACTCTTCCACTGTTCATTCTTCCCTTTTCTATTTCCATCTTTTGAATGTTTCTGGAGCTGACAGCAGCAGTTTTCTTGTTCTAGTCCTTTATGTGTTCTTGCCGAGGCGAATTAGCTAACGATCTTTCCAGAATCGTAATGTCCTCTTGATTCCGGTAGTTACTTTGCTTAGCTTTTTTTCAGAATGGAGCGATTGAAAATGACGGCGCGATCGCTCCGAAACTACTATCGTTACGTGATAGTAGTCGTGACTTTTGTAATGCTCGGCTCTCTAATGATCGGACCGGATGTATTCACATACGCTATGGTATACATGGAGAACAATACTACGGTTGGTTTTTCGTAAACTGAGCGAGATGAATCAAAGTTGACACATTGTACCGAAGACGGGCGAGATTTGCATAATAGGTGATTGTCCGCAGTTCTGCGCTGGTTTCATTTTTTTCAATTTATTCGTGTCTCTTTCGCTGTCTGGTGAGGAAATGAGCAAAGGGCAGAGAGCAAAAGAGTGTGAGCCTCGCAACATTCGAAGAATTATTTCCTGTCCGACTTACAGGAAATTGAAGGAAAGAAGCGACAGAGTAGAAAATAGAGAGAGAGAGATCGCGAAACCGCGCACTTTGGATGAGGGGGTTGAACCTAGTATTCTTGATATCGGCATGATTTCCCTAAGGGGAGCGAACCCGTCATCGAGATTATTTATGTGGGAAATGATGGTCGAAATACCGAAAATGCTGGTCAAATTCAGGACGGCGAGGAGACTTTCCGAACTTACAATGACGTAGAGAAGAACTATTTGATCACTGCAATGGCAGTTGGAACTCTGATAGGAATGTACCCATTCAATTGGCTCTTTTCGAGATATGGAGCAAGATTCGTCATCCTCGGCGCAGGTCAGTTGAAAATTATGAAATTTTTAAATTACAGCAATAACTTATAAAAAAACCAAAATTCTTTCTAAATTATCTAATCGGTAGTCAACGTTTCAGGTATTTTATCAACGTTGTCAACTTTTTTGGTGCCAGTTTGTCTCGACCTTTCGTTAGCTGCTGCCATTATCATCCGAATACTACAGGTGATTTTGAAAGACAATAAAGTAGCAGCTCTGATTCTTGCTTCATCACCTAGCCGTCGCATCGCTTCACAATATTGCATTCGACTACAATTCAATCAACATTTTTGGCATGAAATCAAGACAGCTACCCTTTTTCACGCTCTCTCGCCATTAGTGTTTATATCCCCGGATTTTGACTTAAACTCTAATTTTTTTCTTCGTGAGTGGTGAATTATTTTCATTGAGGGAATATCGTACTCGGCGGACTTTGGTCTTGTCGGTCTCGTCGTAACCAACTGGTCTCCAATCACTGAAACTGCCATAATTCTCGCCCTTCTCTCCTCGTTCACATTCATAAAAGCGTCCGTTCAATTGCCACTTGCCGCATACGTGAGAGCTCCTTCTACTTTATTTGCCAATTTCTTCCCGAAAGCTCTCTCTCCCACACGAATCAGTGTGCGTCAACAGCAATAACGATCATAACGATCACCTCGCCGAAAATTGGTTCGGTTTTAGTGTTATGGCGAAAGGTGAAAACTGCCTGACGAACAGGAAAGGGTTATACGAGGGGGATAGAAATGCCATTGCAGATGTTGAAATCGTACGGGTGGCGATCGATTTACTACGCGATAGGTGGGATAATCGCCGGCTCAACGATATTATGGACACTTGTCTATCGGGACGACCCCAGAGTCAGTCCAGCAAATCACAGAGAAATTGAACGCATTGAGAGAGGCAAGGAGAAGAAGAATGAGGGACGGGTCAAAGTACCATATAAGGTGAGTATCGTCTCTTTGCTAGACTACTTCACTGATCAACGGTAAAAATAGCAAGAAAGCGAAGAATATGCGAGGGTGAAACTAGAGAAGGTGTAAAAAACGAAGACACACAACGGAAGAATGGGATAGATTGAGAGTGCGTGAAACCAATGCCGGGTAAGCGGATATCACCAAGGTGGGGGGGATGAAATGTGATCTCTCTCTCTCTCTCTCTCTCTCTCTCTCTCTCAGAGAATCCTCCTCGACCACCGCGTGCATGCTCTATGGGCGGCGGCATTTGTAGACACTACAGCATCGATTATGCTTTCGACGTACTCAGCCAAGTTCTACTCAAAAATCGGATTCGATTCAAGTTAGAATCCATAAATTATATGATTTTACTCTTTGTTGATTGAAGTATCTACAAATACAAGAACCAGAAACGTCATTACGAAAAAAATACAATTCTTCGCAACAGTATTTCGAATAAACCAATAATAATAAAAATAATTACGATTAAATACAATACTTAGAAACAACGTTGCAGCTGGTAGCGCGATCGCTACGAGTCTTCCCGGGTACTCGTTCCTCATAGGAAAGATTCTCACCGGAGTGCTCAGTGATGCGATCAAGTTTGTGTGTTCCAAAGATGAAATCTCTAATGAATCATATCAGATCCATCTCCGAAACGACTAAAATTCGCGTCTTCACATTTATTTCCCTGCAACTCTCAGCTTTTGTTCTTCTCGCAATCGCTCTCACCATTCAAGCCGACAGAAATCTTCAGGTCAAATATTCCGTTTTTGCAAATTCGAAATTGCTGTTTTCAGGTCGCATTCCAAGTCATCTTCCAATTTCTGATAGGCGCTAATGTGGGAGCATTCTACAAGGGAGGAGTGCTCATGAGCGGGTGAACTTTACCCCTGATTTACTTCCGTTTTCTCAACAAAACACTAATTTATCCATTTTTTAGAAATACCGTAAAATTGGAAATAAATATAATACCTACAAAATTGCAGTCCCTATGCGTTCTTCGTGATCGGCAACGTTCAGTTGTTCAAGTCTCTTTCTTCCCTCATCGAACCTCTTCTCTTCAATTGGATCGTGGCCAAGAACGAATTCTCAGAATGGCAGACTTTCTTCTACATCCACGTTGGATTGCTCACTATGGTCAGTTTGCATTAGGGATGGCGTTTCGAACACTCTCAAAGCGGCGTGAAAGTGAGCTAAATGATGACGACATTTCTTGTGAAGCCATCCCTTGTCTACATCAATATTCATATTGCTCAAGTTGTAGCCCCAGACAGAGAATTATCGAGCAGAATATATGCACTTTCGCACCAATGGTGTGCAATAATCCCTGAATGGGACGATGCAGAAACTGCACTCTTTTTGAATTGGGATGGAAGTGCAATTTCAATGTTCAGGGAACAATAATCTACTTTCCCTTCGTCACGACGGAGAACCAATACACAAAGTGTGAAGACAGAGATGACAGCAACGAATCAACGAACCAATCTGAGCTATAGAAACTATAATTACAGTTTATCGTGAAAACAAGCAAATGTATACTTTTACAGTGAAGTAGGATGAATTGTGAGAATCCCCTTCATTTTCTCCTTTATTCTTTCCATTGTCATTACTTTTTTGATTTTTCATAGGCATATTTAGAAATACTTCCATCTAGACAAACTTCGATAGCTTTGGTTTTCCGATTACGGTTCTAAAATGTTCACAAGATTAATTTCAAGCACAAACTTTGCATGTGCCATTTGCAGATGTGTGATATCATAGAACTATAGGTCGCATTCCCTATAATGCTCACGTGCAACCTTTTCGTTTTAGGCAAAGATTGAATGAATTCTTCATGGAAATGTTGTATGAATGACCGCACAAAACATATTCGTGAAGACTTGAATGCTGTTGAAAAACTTGTTTTCTGCCAAAGCTCTTAATTCGATCAGAATGACGTTTAATAGTACGGAACAGCTCAGAATAACCTGGTTCTTATCAATGGGCAAATATTATTTTTCATGGATGAATACTTCCTTTGCTGCTCTAATTCTAGTTTCGGAACGTCTTGTAAGATTAGATGGTAGTGAATGAATGATAATTTATCAGAACAAGTAGTTGGCAATGATGATGTATCCGGGTAGACCAATATGGCATTGGAAAATTGTCTTACACAACTGCCCGAAAATCATATAGTTCATATATTTTAGAACCTAGTTGACCCTGAGAACGGGGCTACGGTAGCTGTGTGTTTAAAGGTGGGACGAAAAAAAGAAAGGAGCATCATTCGAAGCTTCTTAGAGATGATCAAAATGAGAACCGGCGAAGAGAAAACAGCAAAGTCATTGAAGTAGGGATACTGTAATTTATTATGTTTCTATTTTTGAAGGGACTTTGGGATGCAAATGAAGTATTTTTCAGATTAATGAGATTTTTATTCCGACTCGAAACATAAAAAATCGTTTATAACGATTTGTTGAAAGTAGTTTTGAATTTTCAAAATTCTAAAGTAAACATTTCTGGCTGGAATGACTCGGCACTACTGTGTTCTCATTTCCGAAAATAGAGGACTTTGAAATTTCATAAATATTTTTTTAATCGAAAAAACATTTTTTTGCATTCGAATCGGAATAAAATTTTATTTAATCTGAAAATCACATCATTTGCAGTCCCAGGTCCCTTTAATTCAAGTAGTAGGTGGTGTTTTCTCTCTTTTTTTCTGTGCAACGAGTGCATGTTCGCATGTTCTTATTCCTTGTACACCGATATGTTGTTGTTGCATGTATGGTGCAGTGAGAAAGAAGAGAAAGGAAAAATAACATAATGCAAACTGACCAGTATCATATTGATTTCATAAATAGTGGGATTGTTCTGGAAGGCAGCGAATGCAATCTGTTGGAAACATTTAAGTGAATGTGCGAAGAAGAGACACGTTGAATAGGCAGTGATCATCACTTCCTGACGAATCACCGAATTCTTCCGCCGCTCCTGAGAATACTGAGTTCGAATTCGCACAGTTCACCAATTCAGCCAACTTACACTCGCGTTATTCAACAGCGCCCGCAATTTACGCATCGAGAGAATTGATAATACTAGACCGGTAATGACGTAGGTGCCATAGACAACGGCCGAAACAACTTGCACGATCTGGAAAGGGCAGTAACTCATCGGAGACCACAAGGAAGTGCAGTACGTTAATGAGGAAGCCGGGTCCGTAGGCGAATCCGACGCCTGTCGGTCGAGCGAAGACAAGAGGAGAAGCGACAATAACGGGAATTAAAAACTGAGCGATGAGAAGAATGACAATCGTTCGAGTTGTCCAGTCCTGAACAACAAATAATCCGTTTCCCCTCAATAAAGCTTGAAAACGAACAAGTGCGCGTTTCGATCTGTTTCTACGGAAATATGTTGGACAGTTTTTGGAGAATCGTATAATATTGTAATATTGCACAATTTAAAGTGTAATTTTGTAATTACAACTCACATTATCAGTCCCGAAGCTCATGCTTAGCACAGAATATCGATTGAGTATGACGTAGAACTTGGAAATTGTGTGACCAAGGGCGGAAATTGTGCTAGTCGCCTAAATAGTCACATGACTGCTATTGTTTTGAAATGTTAATACTATTTTATCTCCAAATAACCACTTTTGTGATGTACAATTATGACTGTGGCGTAATAATCAATCGATTTGATGCTCTCACCCTCTGTATGATACTCGTTTCTCCACACCAAGACCACTTGACGTCGTAGTTGGCAATGCAGAGTATACCGTAGACTCCTGGAATATTTGTGTATTGCACTCGTTAGAAAGATTCCGTTTAGGGCCTTATTCATGCTTCCCAAAATTCCCAAGCAAGAAGAAAGTAATTACCTCCACTGACGAAAAAGGTCCAGAAGGGAGTGTGGAAGGCTCGGTCTTTCGTCCGAACGATGGCGATTAGCATAATAGCATACAATGCACATCCAACGATCTCGAAACCCTCTCGAATCAGCATATCACTAGTGAAACTGAGAGTGAAAATAGAGATATCTCGGAATAGATGAAGTTGACTTTGAGAAGATGCAATGAATAGAATGGGGATCATAGTGACGGGGGAGAGATTCCCGTGATTCTCTCACCTGCGTTAGACAATCAGACAAGCCGACCTATTCAGTCATAGACACGCAATGTTCGAACAAACACTTTTCTCAAAGTTTATCGAATCCATAACACGGAATTGGACCCTAACGCTTGGCTATGGATAAGTTATAGTATGAAACTAGCAGAACAATAACGGGATACATGGAACACCACGTTCAAGGAAATATTGCAGTTTGATCAAAAAAGTACTACGTTGACTGATCACAAAAAGTGGGTAAATCACAAATATCGATATCACAACTGCTATGGTGTTAGTATTGGGCGTTTAGTGGGGTAGAATTCTTCAAAAAAAAAGAATATTATGAGAAAACTAATATTAGAGAAAACGAAATTTTGCTAATGTTGAGTGACTAAACTATCGGAAGGTTCAGCGTAAATCATACCGAAGTCTGTCCTAGTGGAATCATCTCTTCGAAAGTTCTCGCATCTTCTTCGTTCGGTCGATTTCTCTGCGCGTCCGATGGCACAAAGACGCGCATGCACCATTGTGTAATTGCGCCTGCAAAAAAGTGCATTTTGTTGTTTCTTCCCCTGAATCTTCTCCCCCTTACTCCCCACCTTCTCTGCACATTTCAGAAATTCCTAATTTTAGATTTTTCAAAAACTTGTTTAGAGATAAAACTTGTTTAGAGATGTCGCGCGCTTCGCGAGTGTCTCAATTAAATAAATAAGAATGAATCGGAATACTTCCTCGTATCTAATATTAGAAGCTAGACACGGGAACACATTCGATTGTTAACATTCGAAATGTGATGTCATCATAAGGTTGCATGTATGACGTCGTTCACATTCGAAAGTTCGAGCAAATTTCCACGGGTTCAGAGTATTTGCCCTAGAATCACGTCCTTTCCCAGGTACGTGGAATCATAATGGAGATTTGGAAGTAATTACCCGAAGCGGCGAGAAGCGTCATTGGTCGGTTCTCTCTTCTCACGAGAGCAAAGTAGAAGATGAGAACAACGATGAGAACTCCTCCTCCCACGAGAGCAAACTGAGAAAAAAGAGAGAGAGGATAGAAGAAAGGGTAGTATTCACTCATAGAGTATTTCTGCAATCATCTCTCTACTTCCATAAAGTTGAATGATGGCTGTTGAGGCTCAACTATGATTAATACTACTCATAATCGGTCATAATTTAGTCTCAACAGCACACCCTTAAACTTTACGGCGTGGAGGTAACTGCCGAAAATTACTCATTCTTCTGAATTGCTTAAACTAAATTCACTTTTCTAGTTGCAGGAAGAAGAGTTACAGACAAGGTAGGAGAAATTTTATTTAAAAAAAATAAAACCTTTGTGTCCATGACTACGTGGGAATGGGACGACTCGACAGAGAGAAGAACGACTCTGGGACTGGCGTGAAATTAGAAGACGCTTCTTTCCCCTTTTTATTCCGGCAAAGAGGGAGGAGGGGAGAGAGAGTGTGTGAATAGTGAATGAAAACGAACCGGCAAAAGGGGAGTCGAGAGGGCATCACACAACTCGGCAAGTAATTGGATGCGGCAGTAGCAGACACACTTCCCCCCCCCTCCGCTTCCCCCCTTGCGTGGATTTGATATATGAGAGCCAATATGTTGTAAGTAAAAGTTCCGGCTTATTTTATAGGGAGGGGGATAAAACTACCATTTACAAAAAAGACAACTCCTGGAGGATTCTCGAATTGTAAATGTTGATAATGATATACCGTTTATGAAATTATATGAGCGGGAAGGTGAATGTGGGTGCGAAAATTGCTCAGTCTTCGGAATTTTCTTTTGCTACAATTCACATTTGTAGTTGAAGAAAGACTAGTTTGAGCAAATTAAATTACTCTGGACATATGTTTATTTATTGATTGATTAGGAAACACGTGGGTGACTATGTAATACAAAACAGCGATTCGGGGAGCAGCGATAGCGAGAATTGAGGCCCATGTTGTCCAACTTCGACTAACGCATTCATAACGCATTCGAGACCGGAAGTGTCATTGTGAAGTGGATTGGTCGTCGAGTCAGAGAGAAAAGGCGAATACGGCGGGTAAGTTAGAGAGAGAGAGAGAAAGAGAGAGAGAGAGAGAAGAGAGAGGAAATGGGGAATGGATGAATTGGTTTTGATGCAAGACAGAGAATAATAGAAAAGATGGAGTTACGGATATGCTCAGAGAGTAGAATGATAGCATGGTTGGCGAAACTATGGGAGGAACTAAGATGTCAAATGGCGGAGTAATAGGAGATGGAGGGATACTGTGACAAATATGAGCATGTATTTCATATTTCGGGAACTATATTTGGCATAGGGTTCTGTATCGGCACGGAATCGCGCAACGTAGTTCTCTTTTTCTTGAGTGCCCCTCCATGCTAACTTTCACTATGGTATGTAGTCATGGTGTGAATGGAAGATTAAAGGGGTCAATACGAGGACATCAATGAATAACGAGAACACGCCAAAAATGTAGATTCTGGGTGGACGTAATGAAGCAAAAAAGTGCGAATTCCAAGAGCGACCCCAAAATTCGGTACACGATACTGTCGCATCCGTTCTCTCTACACGACGACTGATTTCATCTCATGCGCCCTGCAATTTAATATTTCATTTTTTCTAACCAAAATGTTGTTTATTTCCCACTAATGAAAATAATCTAGCTGTGATAGGCGTGTGATGGAAATTAATTGTACGTGGAAAGACGTGCGTAGGGTTGGGGTGAACTCACGAGGCAGGGATATACGTTTTAATTCGCAAAATACATCCCTACCTAGCTCGCGGAAAATGTGATCCAAAGTTTGTGGGTTTTCTCAATTTGTGGGTTCACTGTCTCTTTGAACTTTACAGAAAATATTTGAAGTATGATTGAGAATGACTCACTCGGGAAGGGTCTCTGACGTCCTTTTTCTACACAGACGTCGGCAACTGAAATGGACAGGAGAATAGAATTGGCCTTGCTCATAGATTCAGAGTACGGTATTCTTCTTAGACCACAAAGTTGAAAAACTCAACAAAAAATATTTTAAAATGTTTACCCGTTGGCAGTCGATGATGATGAGTACGGTAAAGAGAAGAGCAATGAAGAAGGCACCTATCAACGCCAGTGAAATTACTGCTCCGCGTCCCTCAACGAGAAATCGTGAGAAATTGTCAAGTTATTGCCAATGTAACTCCTCTTCACCTTTATTCATTACCTTAATGTTAGAGCAATGTAGCATATTTCTTCAAACAATTATCTTCTTGTTGCTCGAATAATATGTTTTACAAGTATTTTAGAATCTACCTTATGCTCGACTTCGTTGTCATCAGAGCACTCGTATACTGCGGTTATCGTACGATCGATTATCCAGTTCTGCAAACCATTTAGACTCTCGTGGATCCAGAGGGAAATAGCAACAACAATCACTCACTTCGATTGCCCAACACGTGGCATTGCACTTCTTCTCACAGCCCGACTTCGAATTGAACCTGATCGCATGGAGATCTGAATGTCAATGAATATCAGCCCGCCATAGATAATATCGACCTTCCATTCCGACCAGGATATCCCAATTTCACGAAATGTCATGCTGACACGAAATATTTTTTCTGGCATGGTATCTCTATTACTGATTTACTCTGCGTGGCATGATTTTCGGATAATACTTTTTGTGAAAACGGTCAGATGGGGAGGGACCGGACCCACAGGCAAATTACCTTACTTTTTCCACGAGACAAATTTCCATGTCATGCATACCGCCTCTGATATATTTATGTGTACACTGATCAATGACAAATATCTAGAGTTTCATTTAGGAGTGATAAATCAAGTTTCATTGAACTCGCCTGCTTGAGGGGGATTTTCCTCCTTTAAGAGAGCGTCGAGTCCGTTCCCTGCGGACTCCTCGAAGAGACTCTCTGAAGTGAATATTGTGAATCAATAATTTCCATGAAGTAGATCTATTCATTTTTTGCGTTCTTTATATTTACAAGTTCTTATAATGCAAGGAGAGCTATACACGATAGATAAAGTACTTAGGGACCCATACCATGCAATTCAAGCAGTTGCAGATCGTCAATCAAATGACCCTTCTCTGCCTCTGCAATGACATAATAATTCATAGATTTTGAACACCGAGGTGGTTATGTTCTCAATAATGAAAGTTTCCTATCTTTTAAAACATAAAGACTAAGGTTTCCAATAAAAGGAGAAACATTGGCTCACCATTGACATAATCATACTGGTCGAATCCCCTCACAACGAGAATGCATAAGAAGGAGATGAGAACGAAGTTCATCAGTAACACTCTAATAGTACGAAAAATAGTGAGATCGTGAAAAACGAATGGCACGTTAACAGGAGTGAATGGTCGATTAGATGAATACTAGAACAGATTATGGGTCAAGAGTCTCAAAAATCGATAGTACAGATCTCTCAGTTTTATCATTTGGAATGTGCGAAACTATCTACATCAGATTCGCAATGCAATATAATTGAACAAATGGAGGATGGTCACGGGGAATAGACCTATGAAAGGAGCGAAGAAATGAGAGTAGGGAAGAGAGAAGTCTCTATCATCGTTTCCCTCCGATTGGGGAGAGACAAAGAAGGAGAGGAGGAAAGGAGTGAAAGAGGGGGCAGAGGACTGTCACATGTTGTGGAATGTGTTATTGTAAGCGGAGACAGAGAAACACAACATGTGGAAGAGGATATTGTTCTCAGGATGAGAAGGTTGTTATGGCCTTTGTCGGGGAGAGCTAGTTGTCATCAACAATAATGTCGATGGTGCATCTGAAAAAGAAATCCTTCAATTTTATAAAAGACTCGATCAACTGAATCAAATTTAGGAGGGAATGGAACAACCTTCAATCGAAATCAGCGCTTATCTCTCTTCTCGCGAGGATCACTTCGAATGTCGCTTTTGCACGAGGAAGATGAAGAAGAATGGTCTGCAATCGATTGATTGATTATAGTATTTCCCCCCTCATTTTAAAGAGTTAATCGATATGGCAAAAAATAAATAACCCTTCAGAAGCCAAAATAATGTTTTGAAACTCACTCCTGCTGCTTGAGGAACTAGAAGAGGACGAAGAAGAAGAGGAAAATGAAGCTGGGAAAAAATGATTTGCGATGATTTCGCATAGCTCTACTAATCTCCCTTCCCATAATTCAAAACTTCACCCGAAAGGAGAAACTTCAACTCTCATTGCCTAATCATTCAATCATGTTCTACTATATTATACTATATCCGGAAATGAATTCGCAGAGAGAGAGATGAACTTACAATGGGATGGTCTCACACGGATCTCAACCCTCTCGGGGTTTCCCATTCGAGCAATGAATGGGAGATGGGATCGATTATTATTTTGATCCATGTTAGGTAGTTCCTGAAAACAGACTTACATTTTATTCAAGTATTCGAAAGAGAGATGCGAAATCACAGGATGATCGAAAAAAAGACAAGCAAGTGAAGTGAGCGAAAGATATTCTCTGATCGAGAGTGTTAAACTGACTAATCTTTGACGCTTATCCCCCTCCTACTCGAATTGATTATCAAGGCGAGACGATCTGAGTGAATCAGAAACGAGGAAGAGAAGAGCTATCCGGTTTATTTTTTGCAATATTTCATGCTGGGGCTCGGAAAGAGGACATTGACCGATACATAGTAGGACGGCGCTGGAGGCAGAATTGTCTACTTCTACGCTCAATAAATATCGCCAAACATCCAGACAACAATCGGCGGGGATTCCAAGCAAGATCCATTCTCTTCAGCCTGGTGCCCCGAATCCCTGATCACCACTGACCCCGAAGTAACCTTCCTGTGGAATTGGATGATCACTTCCCAACAATCATTTACATTTGTGCAATCAAAATCGATCAATCAATTTATCACTTTGAAACTGTGCCGCATATTATGCACCAATAAGATTTAATGGCAGTTATAACATGATATAAGCGAAAGCTATAATTAGATTCGAGACCGCGTATCTGATCAATACTAATTCATTCAGATATATTCTTCCATTACTCTTTTCGCCTCAATTCTTTCGCCTCTCTTCGATTTGAATTCGATCGCAGTTTCATCCAAATCGACTAGGTGATCATCGACGAAGAATTGCAATGAGACAGGAGCGATATTCATGATATGAGACATTGTATTCAGTACTTGTCCCATTCTAATGTGGTCTTCAACAGTGAAGACGACCGTCCAACCATCCTCAAAGAGCTTGAGTTCTTCTTAGGAGAGCATCCACGAGAGGCCGGGGCTGATATGGGATATCCACGGATTGCTTTTTTGCAACCTCTCTCGATAACTTTTTTATGAAGTCAGTATCCGGAGTGCTGATATTTGGCCAAGTAACTAAGGGTCTGGTTCCCGTACGGAAAAGTTACAGTAACCCCAGGTTCCGATATCGATTTTTTTCGAGTTTTAAAAAGTATGTTTTTATAGTGTTTCTAGATGTATTTTGCGAAAAAAATACGAATAAAACTACTTTGGAGGTGATCTGACAGCCGTAAAGGGTCAAAATTTTAATTTTTCTCTGTTTTTCGACCGTCCTGAGAAAAAAATGCACATGTCCTCTGAACCATTTTGTGATTTTTGGATTCTCCATCAAAAACTAGGTTAAGAAATTCACTTTTTGAAACCGGAGCTGCGCTGCCGATATTCGTAAATGATGTCTGAAAGTTCGGATATTAGCGGACCTTAGCGCTTGTATGACGATATTTCTGATCCTGATTGCGAAATATCACATATTTCAAGTGATATATTATTCGCCTGCGATGCCTTGAACATGGCTGACGTATTTATTTCATCACCGGGTGAAAAAAATTTCAACATTTTTTTCGACCATGAACCCCAGTTCATGGAATTTTCGAAAAAAAATTTTTTTCAAAAGATGATGTACCATTGTGAAATGTGTTCATTACTTGAAATGTAATATGTGCGCACCGTATTTGACTATTTATATTTCAATATTTGACTATCATGATGCAGATTAGGAAAGAATAACACAAAGTAAAATTCAATACAAACACATTATTTCTGGACGTATCTAACACTTTTATCGTCAAATACGGTGCACACACATTCCATTTCAAGTAATGAACACATTTCACACTGGTACATTGACTTTTGAAAAAAATTTTTTTTCGAAAATTCCATGAACCCGTTCATGGTCAAAAAAAATTTTGAAATTTTTTTCACCCGGTGATGAAATAAATACGTCAGCCATGTTCAAGGCATCGCAGGCGAATAATATATCACTTGAAACATGTGATATTTCGCAATCAGGATCAGAAATATCGTCATACAAGCGCTAAGGTCCGCTAATATCCGAACTTTCAGACATCATTTACGAATATCGGAGGCGCAGCTCCGGTTTCAAAAAGTGAATTTCTTAACCTAGTTTTTGATGGAGAATCCAAAAATCACAAAATGGTTCAGAGGACATGTGCATTTTTTTCTCAGGGCGGTCGAAAAACAGAGAAAAATTAAAATTTTGACCATTTACGGTTGTCAGATCACCTCCAAAGTAGTTTTATTCGTATTTTTTTCGCAAAATACATCTAGAAACACTATAAAAACATACTTTTTAAAACCCGAAAAAAATCGATATCGGAACCTGGGGTTACTGTAACTTTTCCGTACGGGACAAAGACCCTTAGTTACTTGGCCAAATATCAGCACTCCTGATACTGACTTCATAAAAAAGTTATCGAGATAGGTTGCAAAAAAGCCATCCGTGAGCATGCCCGACCTCTCGTGGATGCTCTCTTAGATAATCCAGGTTTACAAGACACATCTTGATTACAATTTCTGATCAACCATGCGACGTTAGATTCTGACCTTAGTGAAGACTTCGATCTTTGTCTCCTCCAAGACGAGAGGGCTTAGAAGGAAACGATCACTTGTCGACTCCGTTTCAATCCCTTTCCATTCCAATTCTTCACTGTTCCCTTCTGATGATGGACGCAATACCTGAATTTCGATTTAGCACATTTCCAAAATATAGTCAAATATCATCACACCCGGGTTTGATTTCCCGCCGCGACACCGCCATCCAAGGTACCCATTAATTGAGGACGGAAGATTAATAATAGTCGGGTTCACTGATACCGTTAAAAACTGAAATAATTCCGCCTTCCTATTTATCTAACCGAATGACAGTTACCATCCTCGGTTACCAACATGGCTGATTATGTTTGCGTTCTTTCCTCTCTCAAATGTCAAACGGTCATTTATCTGTGGTTGTCCTGCAGCCATCAATAAATTATGGGTCATTTACGTATATTTCTTGTTTGCTATCAAGTGGAAATCCTCCATCCGATTCTGGCGTAACTGCTCTCAGAAATATTGTACGAGAACAACTGTCGTTCGGTTAGATAAATAGGAATTATTTCAGTTTTTTACTTCAGGGCTACGCAATTTGTAAGAAATCACAAATAGATTACACCGAATAAGATTGATTACCTGGTCTCCTTTTCCAACTCCGTTCACTCGAGAGTTCCAAGTCTCGTATCGATATTTGATCTAAACAAATACATATAAGAAATGCCAGTCAGCACTAGTGCCTGCTAAAAGTATCCACAAATACTACAACTCTATTTTACTTGTCGACTCCTCCATTTCCTTTCAATATAATTCTCTACCGTACCTTATCAATCTCCTCTTCGATCATTTTATAGATCAATTCTCGATATTCAGCAGTCGGAGAGACGAATTTGGCTGCCTCAAAAGATCAATGTTCATCTCAGATTTCACAGACCTCTATTTTTCGCACGCCCATTTTTCTCTATTTTCTCCAAAGCCAAATGGGAATGTGCGATGTGGTTTGTCATTTCATCAGTATTTTTATGTAACAATCAAAATTAGATTGCATAAAGCTTACTTGAGCCTCGAATTGATGAATAATTATTTGTTTTGCGGCATCGGTTCCGATAGAATCTAGATGTTCGGGGAAGTCGATTTCGTTATGTTGAGCAGCTACGCCCAGTGAGGGGTCCTGATTGAATATTTCTTTAATATAATAATAGTAGATTGCGAAAGGAAACAAAATCAATAATTTCACTCACCGAGGAAACTTGAAAGAGAATTTCTTCCATTAGACATCGAATTTTATTTCGAGTGAGAAGATCAGACATCTCTGCTGGCAGATACCTATATTAATGATAGATTAGTTTTAAAAAAATGAAGTCACCTATGAGAAGTCAAATTAGAAAAAAAGAAAGGGTGGCAGGAAGTGACAGCTCACTCATATATTGCCCATTATCGAACGTTGGGGAGAGAGAAAGAGAGGGAGCAAAAAGAAGCGTCGCTCAGCTACAAAATTAGAGTGGGAGTGTGAATAGAACTTCGTCTTTGGCGCCTAATTCGAACATGGGGAAGGAGAGGGTGACTGTGAGAGAGTTGGAGAGAGGACGAGGGGAGAGTAGGGAGGGAGAGATGGAAAGGCAAAGATTCGCACTTCTCTGATTCATCAGAAGAATAATAAAAAGTCGTAAATGAGACTCACAGTCAGAGAGATTCTTGGGTTGTTTTCGTGGATAGATTTGAGAATTTTAAGAAGTGCGATGACATCTACAATGCTGAAGTTTGTCAAAATAAGGATAATTCGCTAGTTTTCAGTTCGTAAATCTAACGAGTATAATCGGTAGGGTATTTTGATATTATATGTATTGTTTGATTGAAAGGAACTCAAAGAGAGACTTTATCACGTTAATTATAGATACGTCACAAGAAATTATAACTGACGAAAGTACCACACATGGATTTGTAGTGTTGCACACGAGATACACGAGTTCTTACGCGGAATCAATAAATGAATCATTATACATGAGAATCAATAATCTTGCGACAAGAAAGGTTTTCAAAGAAAGAGTATTATCGATATGGAGGGCATCTACTGTTGAAGGCGGGGATTGAAACAATTTCCTTTGCAGGTCATCTGATGCATCTCACAATCACAAGTGTACTGAGAAACGGTCGATTCGAATGGAGTTATCTCGATGTAGGGATTTTCACTCTGCCACTTCTTATATTCCTCATCGTCGATATTCGCCAGCCACGAATATGTAGAGAAGGCGGATGTGAATGCAGTGCAACCTGACATCTCACAGAAATCCCAGATATGATTCTTGATGTGCTCGTTACGGGGAAGAGTGACCAATCTCATGTTTCGTCCGTCCTGAGATTAATTTGCTATGAATATTTTGATTAAAACAAGAATTTTTTTTCTAATCTAACTTATTTAAGATAAAGTAATGCATACCTGCATACGAAGTATGACAAAGGTGAAATCTAAGGTGAAATCTTCCTTCTCCTCGTTCCTCACAGACGGATACATACGACGATGCGAGTGGAGACGACGTTTCTTCTCTTGGATGAACCATTCTTCTTCGTTTTCAATCTTATCGCAATCGACTTCATACAATCCCTCATCACGCTGAAATTATAATACAATAGTTCCCTTTCATAAACAAAAATGGGAAAAGAAAACGTTATTCTCTATTGAAATAATAAACAACTAACCTTCCTCTTTATTCCCATCATTTTACATTGATCTCCGGTCAGCTCATTCAATGTCAACTGTAAATTGTTATAATTCGAGTGATTTTCAATGCGACAATCTCACTTCGAAAGAATCTTCTGGAGGTTGGGAGAAAATCGACATGGGAGAGGAGTCCTGCAAAAAAAATGTTGGCATTAGCACAACCGTTTGTTTGCAATACAATTGCAATGCCCTCGTTTATGCATAGGGAAGGGCAGGAGCCAAATAGTGAGAGAGAGAAAGGAAATAGATTGTTTTAGTAAATGTCATGTAGTTTAATCTAATATTGATGAAAATATAGAATCGGATCGAAATTCGCTCTTGATTTGGTGCTTGCAAATCCGTAAATTGTGGATGAGAAAATAATTGTAATTACCTGAGTATGATCCGTGAGAGAGTTACTTGATTGATGTCTCGAAAATTGATTGGAATAAGGAAGGAATTGATTAGGGAATGATAATTGATAGTCGATTGAATCTTCAGTCGAAGTGGAAACGATCTGTGGGTACATGAATCATATTGGATAGCAGGGGTTTGACAGTCTATCTATCTGTGCAAATCGAATGCTATTTGTAAAAAAAATCCAGGCAAAACTTAGTGACGAAAAAATAGAAATATTGAATCCTTGCCTGATTTCCATCATCCGCCATACTCTCGAAATAGTCATTCAAGAGAAGATCATCATCAATGATCCTGGCATTGATAGTGGGCGAACTAGCGAAAGACTCTTTCAATGGACTCTGAAAAGAAATTTCGGCATTAATTAATAATTTAAATTGGGATAAGATACTGTACTCGCCGTATTCTGCGAAGCTTCGATTTGTTCTTCAGTTTTGCCGATTGAGAGACCACTTGACATCTTATCCATGAGAGGAAGATAATGTACCTACAGATAATGTACCATAGATTACTGACCTAAGCCACAATGAGCTGACTAAAAAGAGTTGGTAAAGTTGGTATAAAGTCATTCAGTCGACGGACTGAACTTAACCGCCCGTTCAGAATGAGATGATCTCTCGTCTACCCTCAAAACGAGAGAGAGGGTGGTCTCGTCTGAACCAGGGACAGTAATGAATCATATTACTTGATTATCAAGATTCTATTGGAGATATTTTCCATTATTTTTGAAAGTGAAAATTAGAGTGCATGTCACTATACTGAATATAGATTACTCGGAGTAGTAGTACCTGTTCAATACAAGGCAAATTCATTCTCGACTCCTTTCCCTTACTTTTCTTGACTTCCCCATGATTGATCAGTTTGTGACGCTGAAATGTATGTTTACAAAACTTGGCCAATTAAATGCAAGATTAACTAACAAGTTGTTTGGGCACCTCCGGCTTCCAAAATTCATTGTCGCTGCGAAGTACACGAACATTCAGGCCAGTATTTAAGGGTCTCTTCGTCGTCTTTGAAAGTCCCATAGATCTGTAATAGACGACTAGAACAACTAAAAGTCATAAATGTAGAACAAAGAAGTACAAAGAAAGAGGAATGAGAGGAAGAGGGGAATAGGATAGAGAGATTACAGAGAGACAACAAGAGAAAGAAAGAAAGAGTGAGAGGGTGAAATGGACATGGAAGAGATAGTCGTTGCCCTTTTCTCCTTCTGAAGAAAAGATGAGGCTAATCAATTGAACCATTCTTTCGAGAGATCAATCGATGTTAACTTTGTGATTGGCCTAGTCAGTGGATCTCAGGACGATATTGGAGGAAGAGAAGTTGTGGATGTTTACGAATTACTGGAATGGCTTGACAAAAAGATCACAACATGATTATTTCGCGAGAAAACAATGCACTAGCTGGAAGTGGGATGGTACTGAGATTCGTCTGGGGCAAAGAAGAAACGTGAACAAATGAGATTGTGCGGTTCTTTTAGAGAAATAGTACCTACTTTTCCGGATGAAAAAAGCTTTACGTCGGGTGGAGTCAAAAAAGAAACAGTCGGAATGTATTTCACTAATTCTAAGAATATCGCAATTTGGCTCGCCCAAGATGGCAAAGAACAGTTTTCGGCCATCTTTAACACGGATTTTCTAGACGCTATCATTTTTTATGTTCATTTATTTGGCATTCTTACTTTTTCATCGTGCTTTATCGAACCATTGCAAATAGATAAAGATTTAGTAAAAACTGATAAAAAATGGCCGAAAATTTGCCTAACTTCTAACAGTTTATACAGTTATTATACTGTGAATCATTTGAGTGTCCAACTCGCACGCCAGCTATTATTATCCGGACTTCCTTCTACTTCTCATTTCAATGTGACGGTCAAATATGTTAACTAACTCGATTATTTAGTTCCCATCGATCCTTGTTGATGCAAAAGCTCCAATTGTGTGAGTCAGATGAAGTGTTACATGGATCGATTGAATCTTTATGTGCAAATTTTGGTAGCAGATAAGGAGCAACACATTTGTCGAATCTCTCTACGAGACACTGCTCCTGAAGAAAATAATTATTGACAAATTATTAATTGATCGAAGTTTTTAGCACACTTTGCATTTTTACGCTAAGAATGCAAAGTGCTCGCAGATTCTATATTCTGAATCTTCAAAGTGATAAAAAAATCTGCAAAAACGAAGAAGAAAATTGAGTTGTATTTTGGCAGGCACGATACACTTTTTTAATGAGAAACCTGAACATGAAATCGCATCAGCATGCCAGCTCCTGACTCTTTTCTCTATTCGACGCACTGAAGCTACAGCCGGAGCGGCGCTGCAAGAGCTACGCATTTCATATTATTTAATAATCAGATTCTTACATTTCGCCTTGGTCCCTCTGACTTCGTGCGTCTTTGTGTCATTCCTGTCTCTTCCTCATTCGTGAACTCTTGACACCCAATGTTTGCTTCAATATGTGTATTATCAGCACCCTCCTATTCCTAGTATTTCAATTTGACATTCAGCTATGACGACGTCTAATCCTTGTCTTCTCTCTTCTTCTTTCCACACTCTTCACTCGTTGCAGACATGTTTGAATGGACGACGGAAAGTATATGTATGTCTATCTCTCTCTAACACTCTCCCCGGCCCATGTCTACTCACAAGACCCTAATTACAATGAGACGAGACGGAATCTTAGAGAACTTCTGAACTCGGCAAAATTGGAGACGATTACTGATTGTATAACTGCTTATTATAGAGTGAAAGGAATCGCATTCTGAAATGACGTGTATCTAATATTTAACAATGTGATTTTTTTTGGCAATTTTTTTTGGAATGGGCGAAATATGAAGGAGGTCATGAAATGTAGGTAGAGGTGACATTCATGGAACTTCGGTGAAATATGTAAATGGAATTCGGCAATTCAGATCGAAGTCATTGCTTTATTTTAAAACGGATTTATAATGAAATACTGCAAGTAAACGACAGGAGAAGTTGAACTAAAGCAACGAGGAAATCCATTGAATGCATTCGGGATAATTTTAGACTAGTTTCTACACCAGTAATACAACGGATAAACTCGATTTTATAAACACGTAGTTTGGCCTATGCAGACGCGACCCGAGCAATCGTTACACCATACACAAACGCGTTTCATAAAGTAAAATTATTACATGGTATACTCAAATCTATTCGTGAAAATATGAATTTTTCTGGAAGCTAACGGTTGTTGGAATGGGGGATGGAGTCGGATCGGTAGAATGTGGGGGTTTAGGGAATGGCGATGAAGAACAGTGACGAATAGAAAGAGGACGAGAAGTGGGAGAGGAGGGGAGTTTGAAGGATAATCTGAAATGAATATTTTGGCAACAAAATAGGGGGAAGGTAGATTACCATTGGTTTTTTTATATTGTACTATGGATATCTACTATTGAAGGAGCAATACCACAACATGATCACGTACCTATCATGTAGATGAGTCGAGCGAATGTTGATCTTTCTGTTCAGTACATGTCGCCATCTGCAAGGTAAAAATATTTTAAAGTGTTTTCTTATCGACTTTCTTCTGTATCAAAAAATTGAATGCATTGGAATTTTTTTGAATTATTCTCACCCTTTTCATCTCCTTGTTTTCTCTTTTGCGCGTTCTTGTTCCTGTAGAATTCGTCCCATGCCATCTGGGAGTACATGGGCAGCATTCCTTCCGTCTGTGGAGGAGTCCGGAGTACTTCCTGTTTCTGCTGTTCCATCAGTCGCAGTTGGCGCTGCTGCTGCAGCTGCTGTTGCTGCACTGGCTGCATGGATATCTTGTGAGCTGAACGTTTGCGAGACTCCTTCTGTTGCTTTGTCTCCTGAGATGACTGAGAGAGAATCTGAGGGAGGGAAGGCATGAATGGTATAGGGAGCGGTGTTATTCCATTCAAGCTATTAATAGGGAACAGGGGGAAAGGTGAAGTGGCTGCAGGGGCTGGAACTGCAGTAGGAGTGATGGAGAAAGAAGAGGGAAAGTTGAGAGGTAACAATCCATTCATCGCATTCATCTGCAGAGGGAAGGTCGGGAATGAAGAAGTAGGACGGGCATCCGACACAATAGCAGAAGTGGAAGGAGTCAGCGATGAAGAAAGAATAGGAAAGTTGTGAGGCATCATTCCGTTCATGATAGGCATCTGCTCGCGGAAAGACTGGGCTGAAGATACTGAAGAGGTGGATGGGAGAGTCGAAGAGACTGAAGATGCTGCAAGAACTGATGACGGAAAGAGTTGAGAGATGTTAGAGATAGAGGAAGATGGGGTCAGTAATGGCGAAAGTGAAGTTGATGGAAGAATGAGTAAAGGAGGGAAAGTAATCGATGTAGATTTCATGGAAGTGGGTGGAACGTTGCCGATAGATGCAGCTGCCTCAGAGGTAGGAGCGGGAAAGTTCTTCACTGTTTCAACGCCCATCTTTTTCATCTCCCCGTAGATCTTTGCATACGCGAGTTCTGCCTCTGTGGGTTTCAGTCGATCGGGCAGTTGGGGGACCTTGAAGACTGGTTCTTGGGGTTGCTGCACTTGCTGCATGAGTTGCGGCTGCGACAACTGCTGCGTTGAAGGGATCATCGGGAATTGGAGTGCGAGAGACTTCATGAAGAGATTGTAATCGAAGGGCGCAGGGCCAGGTAGTTGAGGAATGGATGGGACGGGAGGGATTTCTATGGTAGAAGAAGGAGTTGACATCTCCTCCATCCGTTTCTTCTCCTCCTCTTTTCTCTTCTTCTCATTCTGCTCCATCACTTTCTGTATTTCCGCCCACAATCTACCATTGATCCTCATCCACGCAGCATGATCCCGAGGCAGTTCATATTCTTCAATCCCACACCTCATAAGTTGGCCGTTCTTCTGGCCTTCCCACTTGTATCTCCATCTCTTCCCATTCTGGACACCAACTTCGTCCAGAAACTCCTCCGATTCTGTGCCTCTCCAGTAGAATTTCTCCCCGT
Organism: Pristionchus fissidentatus; assembly: GCA_036245785.1. Classification (NCBI taxonomy): domain Eukaryota; kingdom Metazoa; phylum Nematoda; class Chromadorea; order Rhabditida; family Neodiplogasteridae; genus Pristionchus; species Pristionchus fissidentatus. The sequence goes on from BTSY01000007.1 coordinate 5,579,178, forward strand.
GCGGGCCGGGCAGCTTGGTCTTCTTATCCAATATGGGCGACCAGCACCGTCCCAGTCGAGTACTGGGCAGATTGGGACAGAGTCGTCTCCTCTCCGCCTCTTCCCACATGGTAATCCGCCACGGCTCTTCGCCCTCGAAGGCGGAGCGATTGTGCTTCATCACCGAAGACTGAAATAGAGAATACTTGAGGTAGCATTTTATTTCTAATCACAGTGATTTTCATTTCTAAATGAGATTTGCTCAGGCTTATATGTGTTCTATGTATTTTTACGGTTACAGGTTGTTTTTCGCAGCTCAACCTGAATGCCAGAACGTACCATGAAGCTGAATCTGGAAGTTGAATTTGCTCGATCCTTCGATAGTCGGAATTTCCATCCCGGAAAAGGAGTTCCGCTGAAAATATTGTCTGTGGTATTTTAAGTTACCATCAGTAATTGAAACTGAGAACCCTCTCGGCGGTGCCTCTGCATTTCTCCATTTCAATTTGTGAACCTTAGTTCCATTTGATCATAAATTGTGAACTGTTATCATCGATGTTTGTTTCAGTACTTTAATCCTCAGTGTCTCATATCAGCGATTCCACGTATTTTCGAATCATAAGAATTATCAGTGATGACGACTAATCCCCGATTCTCTCTCTCTCCTCCACATTCTCTCACTCGTTTCAGTCAGGAGTGTAAAGAAGACGGGCAACGTTATCTCACGCTCTCTCACTTCCAAACACTCTCTCGCACTTCTCTCTAACTTCGGCACACTTTCTCGCCCTACGTGTGCCCCCCGGATATGAGTGAGAGACGAGACAACGAGAGAGAAAAGAAGAAGAGAGGGGGTGAATCCAGAGATCGATTGATTAGAAGAAAGCAGATCAAAGTGCAATTTGAAGTAAACTTAAAACAAGTGAGTGTCTGTTTTTTTCTCGATTTTTTTCAAATACGTGATCGTTCGATCTATTGGCTGATCTATCAGAGAAACTCTCGACCATCTCAGTTCCACTTGTGCGTCCGCCGCAAAGAAAGAAATAAGAATGTTGAGATGGTATGGTCACGTCGATTTCTCGAGACGACGAGAGAGATAATAAAGAGAGGGCAAAAAAGAGTGTGAAAAGAGACAGATTAACGAGGGGAGAGAGAAGAGAGCGAATAACGAGTTTACCGTTCGACAATTTATGCGTGTGGTGAGAGCGCAATGAACGAGTGACCTTCTCTCTGTGTCTCTCTAACTCTCTCAAATGATCGACACCCAAGACACAAATCAATCCGGTCGATCAATGGAACAAATGCACTCGCAAAATCCCTCGGACTAGTTTGTCTATCTGCGTACGAGTTTGGCTTTTATCGCGCTAGATTCAACCTATTAGACTAAATTAAATGTTGTTGCCACTGGATAGCATTAGGAAAAGGTATGATTTTTCTGTGTCGTCGATCAAATGTTGAGGGTATGCAAAAAAAAACAGAAAATACACTCGCAACGGTATAATTTGAAAGGATTTACGGTATACAGTAGGAAAAGTGTTACCCACTCCCAGTTTGGTGTCTGCACTGCCATCCTCTCTCTTTCCGTTGCTCCGTCTCTCCTGATCGCCTTAGTCAATTCAGATTAGTGATAAAAACATACAAATGTATTTCTTTTGAATGCATGTCGTGAACAAGGAGATCTATGTACACTAAAATGTATAGGACCTAATGCAGTTTTTGTTTGCATGGATCCTTTCCTAGCCCATCGCATGTACTAAACATAATCATGGTATGCGTTTCCGCAGAAAAAGAGTAAACAATTGCGGAGATTAAAAGGTAAAGGTAAAGGTAGTTCCGTCTTCAGCATATTTTCATGCGCGGATCATTGCTCTTTTCAGTGTGCACGCAAGAGAGATTTAATTATAGAAAATATATAATTGTACCTTAATCGTCTCGTGTTTGATGATCTTCTTCAATTGTTCGCTCCACTTGAATTTCGTTCCGTATTCGCCTTCTATCTGAAAGAAAGGCAGGGAAGTACTGTATGAAATGATATATTCGTCGAACTCAATTTGTTATTTCAAAATCATGGTGGAGTGATTTAGAAAAAAAAATGTTTAAAGTGTACCTCTGCACTAGTGAAGAACATCTCGTTGAGTTGGTCGATGGTAAAAGAAGGTATCTGGAAATGTCGATCTAGATTAGAAGGGTAAAGATACTACTGAAATAAAAAAAAAATACTTTACGTCGACAAACAACTACTCAGCCGAAGCTCGACGGTGAAGCCGCATTGAAAAAATAGAAAAAGAGGATTTTTAATTTCTTACTAATATTCTCATTCAAGAAAAAAAAATTTCCGTTTTCTCACCTCCGCAACTGCTCGTTCCATGTCCTGAAATGACAGAAATAAACAACAGTAAGAATATAAGAAAAAGTTGGCGCTATTTTAGAAAATTTTGAAAATGTCACCTGTTGGCTTTTGATAACTGGACACGAGAGCCATTTCGCCATAAAGTTGGCATACTTCAATTCCGTCTCCTCTTCCAGTTTCTTGTGCTAAAACACAGTAGTGTGAACAAGGGAACGATGCGACCGTGGCCAATTTTCTATCACAAAGACATGGGAGACTGCTAGTCAACGATGCTTCTAATTTCATCCCCAAGTGGTGGATGAGGAGGTGTAAACTGAGGTAAATTGGACTACGGTGATTGAAAATAATGAATGTAGAATCAATTGTTATATTTGAAAAAATATTTAACTTTATATAAAAAAAATGTAATACCTGATTAATGACCATCATCTGGACGTCTATGTTCACACCAGTTCGCTTGTGGTCAGCTATAACTTGTTGCAGTGCTTTGTTCGTGGTTTCCTTCCTCGATCGAAGAGTGTCGAGGTCCTGATTTTGAAAAATTTTAAAATGCAATTTTTAAAATACATTTTTTTAAATCCAAGTACCGTCACAAGTTCCCATGGTGGTAGGAGAAGAAGCGGATTTCCACTGGACACCTGGAAATGTCTGTGTAATTATGAGTGCATGCTCACAGTGTCAATTCGGCTACCGTACCTCTGGATGTTGTACAGTAGTCGGCCTCGCTTTGCTTAGATCCGCCCGTGTTCTCTGCATCACCTCTCGTGGCCTCTTAGTCTGAATCACACGTATGCCCATTCCCATCTCAGCTGAGCTCTCAACAGCCCTTCCGCAAATTCTTTACCTATGAAAATCGTAACCCATTCAAACCCAAATCTACCCCTTTTGAATCCTACCTGTTTGTGAACAAAATTCGAAGACGGCATGGAGCCCGATGGATGCGAATTGTGCAGCTGTTTCGAATGTCGATTATGCTGTGTGAGTAAATCGGGATCCACTTTTCTTCGTTTAGGATAATCCACCGCAGTGAAATTCTTCGACGTACTAGGCTGAAATCTCGTGGAATTGCATAATTACTTATATTCCACTCCTAACCTGACACTGCGTATAGTCTACATTTGAGACAACACTCGCACCGTTGGAAGTCGGACTTCGAAGAGTGGACTGATATTGACTTTTAGAACTAGATGTTGCTTGCAATTGATCTTACCGATTTCGTAGGAGTCAATAGGATTGATGCCGCTGGCTTGCTCTGGTGATTTGAGATGACACTGGGCCGATTCTGCATCAACATTTTCTTGATTTATAATGCAGAATACCATACCTCCACCTTGTTCGATATGGAATGTACTTGATATTGAGAGGGTGGGCCAGAGCTGGACATCAACAGAGCCGGCGACACCTACAGTGTAGACCTACACCAACAAAATTTATTTTAATTCTTACCTTCATTGCTGATCCACTCGAAAGACGTTCAATGAAAAACGGCTGAGGAAAAGAGATGGCGGCCGTCTGCGTTGGGAATATTAATGATTGTGATAAGCCGATCTCAAATGTTGCCTTACCGTAACCAGATGATCATCGTTCTGCCCTGGATCAGATGATATCGCTGATCGTTCTCCCTTCGTCATCGTGAGATCCAACGGAGTTGTTGTCTCAGAAAGAAAAGAGTCAGGTTTCGCCTGCAGAAGAACTCGTTTCAACGAAAAATCGTCGAATCATATTCTTATAGACTACGATACTAGTCCTATCCTTTTCAGTTCCAGTAACACGACGTTTGCTCACCTTCAAGGGTGAATCTGCATGAAGATGCTGCTGCTGTTGCACGACATAGCGAGAAGAGGAGCCGTTAGAATGGTCGCGACGGATCTTCTGAACAAAATACTTAGAATGGACTTACTTATATCTCTCCACCACCATCAACCACCCCCCCCTTCACCATCTTGATTCCGCATACGGGATGATGCGTCCCTTGCGGTAGGAATGGCATCCCGACAATAATGTTCCTCTGAGTCGTCTTCAGGTAAGTGATCTCGGCAGCAGATGACACCTGAAATTTAGCTTGTTTAATTACTTTCTCATTCCTCATTCCACATTAATGACCTGGCAAATCATTACCTCTCTAGGTATACCCTCCTTGAAAGTATTCTCAATATCACCGAAAACTTTCTTCTCTAATGATTGCAGCTTCTGCAGCTGCTGCAACTGGTGCACATTCATTGTAAATTTTGCTATGCGTCTATCTAACCATTATTGGAAGAGCGGAAATGGTCGATTGCTGTAGAGATGATTCTCCTATTGTAGAATGAACATGATTCTGCTGCATGTTCGTTCCATGAAACATCGACTGCAACTGTAGCTTCGCCTCATCAGGATCAATTTCTGGTTCTTCATGTTTGACTTCCACTCCCTGAAATGTATCTATTACTACAAAAACAATTTCAGTTTTAAAAAGTTTTCGTGTTTCAAAAAAAGAATTTTGAAACTAATAAAATGTGAAAAGGTAGAGTTGGTAAAGTTGTTTTCTGATTAACAAATTGCCTACCTTAATTGGGATGTCTCCCCTCGGCTTCACGATTCTGCATATCTCCACCTCGTCATCCTCCTGCAGCAGCTGCTGCAGCCGTGACTCCGCCGCCGGCTGCACGGCCTTCAAAACAGATTCAGTGCGACCGTGCAGCTCAGCTGGCTGCGTCGTGGGCTGCTGCACGTGCTGCATAGATCCATTCTTCTTCATCCCGAGAAACGACGATGAAGTTCTGGAATAGAATTCGTGAAGGTAGATCAAATGAAAAATCGATGTGAAAGAGAGGAAGAGAAAGACGCTGTCGAAGAGATGAGACTCCGCCTACTTCGTAGTCTCAAAGCCCCCCTTATTATCACTCTCTTATCGCATCAAAGTCTCTCGCTGCACTCTCTGCCACGATAGAGAATTGTCTGTCTCTTGAAGAGAAGAGAGAAGCATCCATCAATGAGGAGAAGAAGAGAGAACACAGAGGCAGAAAAGAGAGAAGTGAGAGGGGGCGAAGATAAGGAGAAGTCTACGATTCTGAATGGACGATATGCTGGGGGAAGTAAGGCATTTCGTAGATTTGAGAGAGAGCAGAGAGAAGTGAGAGATATCGCGATGAAATATGAGCTGACTCTGCGTGTGGTTGGTGAAAGCGACCGTGAAGGTCACAAAACGTTGCTGCGACCCCCAAGAAAAGAACTTATGATGTAACGGAAAGGAGGGGAGATGAGGGAGAGGGGAGAGATATCCCTCACCCGAAGAGTGCTTTTCACTCAGTTTCTTCTCGTTTCCGACGTTGAACAGCCGCCCTGTGATGAATTATCCAAAGGTGCAAAAGAAACGGGAGAGAGAAAACGACGGGAGAGAAATGGGAGATCCTAATCTCAGAAAGGGACGTGAAGGGGAGGTAAGCGGGAGAAGGAAAGAGGGGGGAAGAGGGGGGAGGTAACTTAGAATTAGTGAGTACTCTCGACCATGTAGGCGTATTGTGTGCAGACGGGGGAAAGAGATACTGGGCATATTTGAGACTCTATATGATCTACGCGTAGACTCTACATGAATCGATTGATATTCCCCGATGGGTGTCATTGCGACTCATTGGGCGCTGATAAGGAAGGACAGGGTAGAGGATTCGAGATTAGAGGAGGGGAAAGGAGGGGAGAGAACCACCCTGTGACTGATAAGAAATGATGAGATTGGAGACTGAAGATCGACATGTGGAGAAAAGGACAAACTTTGCTCAGAGTCAGTACTCGATTCATTGGTATCAGATGCGCAGGAAGTGATACCGTACACCCTACAGGGAAGGGAAAAGACAAAAAAAAAGTGTACAGTGGAAAGCTGCAAAGTGGAAAGTACTCGAGTGTTAAGGAGAGTCGATAGTTTAGATGACTGTGGGAGAGAGGAAGGATCAAATGTAAACAAATGTCCGACAATTTTGTAGACAAGTACGACGACTTTGTCCACTATGGCGGCATTAGCTTCCATGCCCACGTGTAACACCCTAAATCATTTCCGGTCATGTCTCAAACCGAAAAGCTAACGAGTATGTCTCCAAGAACATCATCGACACAAACTGATGAATTCAATAAGTTTGTTTGTATTATTTTTCGAAAATTCAGCGTCTCCGGTAATATCCATGTTTGTTCTTCCCTATCGTCTTGGTGTACCGGAGATCCCCTTCTCTACTCACACTAATATCAACCAGCCCATTAATTATCGGACCTTTCAACTCATTTAGAAAGGGTCGAGCAGAGAGATGCGATAGAGAAAGAGAGAGAATAGGTAGAGGAATACTACGGGTGGAGGCGTACTAGATGTAGAGAGGGTGCTTGCGTGATAATGTGCGTTAAAATGAATGATATTACTATTGGAAAGCGCCAAGTCCTTGTGAAATTCTAATAGTGAAAGTAATGTTATTTTTGGAACTTTTTTGTGAACGAAGAAAAGTGAGAATAGAGAGGGGCAATAGAGTGTAACGAGAATCGAATATATGGCAGAAAAGAAGTACGAGAGGACGGAAGCCGAGAGTGTTCGAGAAGTAATGTGATTTACTAGATTAGAGGAAGAAGAGAAGGAGAAAAGATGGGAGGCGGGAATGATGAGGAGAGAAAAGGAAAGAGAAACGTGAGAAACAAAGTGGAAAGATTTTATCCATATTGTGTACAATGTCATTGTTACCACCTGGACCAAAATGCAATATAAATATTTGTTGAAAACGAATTGAAAGTGGAGAAATGGAATTTTTTAGAAAGAATTTAATTTTGGGAAGAGAATTCTGTTTTAACAACCTCTCATTTGGAACGTGCGATACTGAATAGTATCCCACATGCGGATCACTAAAACATCGGCATTATCATTTACTTGATTCTGCTAGCGTCGAAGAAGAGTGCAAGAGTAGCTTCATTAGCTGAAGGTGGCAAGAGGAATGTTCGTAGCCACCATTTGTTTGAAAAGCTTGAGGTTCGCTCGTCCGATAGAGAAAACATCTTCTTCATTCCTATATTGAGTTGAGTTTGTTGTTGCTCGGACGAACTCACTCAAAACTATTTTTCTGTTCCATTTCCTGCCTTTGAGTGATAGGTGAGTGAACTTCGAATAGAGTATTTCGTTATAGAATATATTCAAAAAAAATCTACATTAAATGAGTGCAGAAATGTATGTCGGGAAACATTGTAAGATGGTTGACAAACAGATGAATGGATCGTCAGGGGCTACGATATTGCTCTCCTGACATATGGTGATAGACGAGGCGAGAGTGTTTTGTTCAGATCGAGGGCACGGATGTTGATGTGAGTGCAACCTATGGTAGACGGGAGGGCAGAGTGTTCTATTTCCTTGCAAATATTCTCTCAGTGTTTAGGGCAGATTAGTGAACTAGATGGAAGGTGCACTGAGAAATCGAAAGCTGACTTAGAAACGAGTCTTTTTCCATCTCATACATTCGACTTGGGTCGGAAAAAGTAAAAACATACGACTAGACATCATGTATTCATTTTATTTCGAATAACAAAATACGATAATGCGCAAATTGTTACCAGACGCATAATTAACGCCGTCGTGGTAGGCCTCCATGACTATTAGTAAAAGATGTTGTAGTATGGGTGAGGGGCGGGCACGAAGGAGGGGTTGAACTCGGTAGCGTGAATCACGTCGATAACGTCTCCGTCTTTGAAATGCACTGAGATCGACTGTTTTGCCATCAAATCGTTAATTATGGAAAATCCATTGATGAAGAAGGAAACGTCTTGTCTCCACCAACAATTAATCAAACAGAAATCGGACAAAGCTAATTCGAGAGGAGCAAAAGCAGGAATTGAATGGGAAACGATGAATCCACCCTGGAAAAAAATTTATAATTTTAGATTCTTGAGAATTAAAATGTCATGAATCAATCCATTCATGGAACCATTGATGTGCACTGGAAACAGTCGGTGCTTGAAATATATTACTCGTATTATGAACCTACCGTATTCTTGAAATTGATAGTGATCATCGGTATTTCTTCCTTCTTTTCTATCTTTTCCTCCTCCTTCTTCTCCTTAGACACAGGTTTTGTGAAACTTCGAAATTCATCAGATAATGGCTCGAGCCGTGTGAGTTCAACTAGATCTTCTTCACTAATCTCTTTGCAGTCCGACATCTGAACCTAAAAAAATCTCGTTATCAACTAATTTAGCCATCAAGACAAAGGGCCGGCAGGAGGTATTATTCGGAGCAGAGGTGGTCAGGATCTTCGAACTCACTAATCTTCGAACAACTCTTCATTCTGTGCCTCGTGACGGGCGGTCGACAGTCTCCCCGTTCCTCTCCCTCCTCAGTTTGGAGAATCATTGCCAGTCAGCTTGGGCAACCCGGCAAGTATATCGCCCACCTGGTACCACTTCCAACAGCAACTAATATCCGATCGAAATTCAATCTGATAGTTCTTAATTTTTCCCACTGAGCTCGTAAGCACCCTAACCGTAAGCGCGGAACTGGGTGGGCAACTACATGATTTTTCAAAAAAGTAGTATTCTTGAGAAGCATGAGTGCGTAGCCCAAATTAGAGACAGCATTGAACAGAGGACACAGAGGAGGTTGGGAAATAGCGTGTAGGGGATGCACCATTTTTGAAGTTAGTATTCTTTCATTGAGATCTTCATACCTTATTCTGTTCGTTGCCTTCGTTAAATCGATTTGGCTTCGTAGACTCCATGAGACAGGGTTGACTACTGATAAACACCAGATAAGACCGCCGCGTTTCAAAGAGTCATCAATGGGAATAAACTATCAGTGCTGATAATAGCGGGTGCTCTCTACTTGATTAACCGGCATTGGACATGGTCATTAGACAGAGAAGATGAGTGCGAGGGACACTATTAACGAGGAGGTACACTTTGGGTCTAGCACTCCTAGCAACGAGGTTACTCCATCCTTATATTTATGAAACGGGGATGTTAATTTTGATTTTCATTTAATTCTGTTAAACCACTGTTTTGAAATGAGAGGTGAGCATTGCGCAATCACAATGCGATTTGATTAGGAAAAATATTGGGGTCGCGTTACTGCCAGACACAACGGACACACCCTAGAGTGACTCCCGATTGGACGAGATAAAAGAGATATTGAGATTGAAATCAAAGAGAAGAGAATGATGTGGAAAAATATGAAAAAACGTAGATTTCGGAGAATTGGAATTGAAAAGATAAGAAACCATGAATAGCAAGATAGAAACTGGAAAGAAAGGACAAATATCATTCAAAAGCAAGCCAAGAGATGCCTAGAGACCAATCTTTTTGCTTGTCAACGGTTGCTCCAATGATTTATCTTTTGTACATGGTAAACAATCGAGAATCGAGTGATTCAGCTATGGTTTATACAGCGAGGGGTGAGGAGATGATACTGTACTTCAGGTTAGGGTCTGCAATGCGGGTCACTCTCTCCCTCTTTCAACTTCAGATCTCGTGATCTCGTGATCCGAAACAATGGTGCAGCTCAGAAAGAGAAGAAGAGTATCATTACCTCCGACATTGCATTTATGACGTCGCCCTTTGGTGTCGAAAGACTTATCGCAAAGATGACTTTCCAACCAGTTCGAAATTGAGTTTCTTTACTTCATGTACCTATTACACAGTCTATTTTCCGCGCCACTCGTTCCATTGTCTGATCTAGAGACTCACCCTGAAGTAGACCTCGGGTTTGTTCTTCTCTAAATTGAGAGAAGGAGAGACGATCGAATCAAAAGTCGGCTCAGATTCGTTCACTTCTTCATCACCAACGGGGCTCGAGTTTTCACGGGAATCACTATTTATCTAAACACCGATAATGATATCACACTATAGAATTTGTTAATAAACATGGCCGCGTTGAATTATGTCGCGCGAGATATGACGGATACCAGCATGGATCAAACTGTTTTGTAAATATATATGGTTTTTGTTGCTATTGATGATTCAGTGGAAGATACTTTATCATAGGATAGCGGGGGTTTATATACTAGCGAATTGTGGGGGTGAAATGAGAGAGAAGAGAGGACAGAGGGAGAAATAACTGATCAAAATAGATAAGCAGAAGCGATGAATAAGAGATGATCTCTTGTCAACAGAGACAGTTTTACTAAATAATAAAAGACGAAAAATGAAACTCGGTAGCGCCAGTGGAGGGAAGTGGATGGTTGTTGGAAGAAGGGTCGAAATTGAATAGGAAGGGCGTCCTTTGACAGATGGTTCTTGATGAAAAGACTGAGTGGAGAGAATGGAAGTTTTTGTGATTCGTTAGACAAAGGGTGCGAATAGAAAGGGGGGGGGAGAGATTGCGAAATGACTCGCTTGCTACAGAAGGAGACGACATCATGGCTTTATTATAAGAGTAAATATTCGATTGTGCAGACGTTCACTTCCAGAATCAGCCAAACAAAATTCGCCAACAATGACAGTTTTTATATTTCCAGACCCACTGTCTCTCAGAGAATACGAACGATTTTCATTAATTACTGTAAAATCGAACACGTATTCTTCTTCAGAAGTATAAGAGCTCTTCGCCTATGCTCTGATCCACATGCGAAATTTGTGATCGTGATCCACATGCGAAATTGAAAAAAAGTATTTGTATTTTCGTGATTACCGGTTGAGTGGAGGCCTAATTAAGATGTGCGTTGGACAGGCGGGTGAAACCGAAAGCGTCGAAAGGAACATCTTCTTGTATTAGTGAGCACGACTATAGTTTTCAGTCTATTTCCGAATAAAGCATATTTATTCAATCGAGCGGATGGCCGAGTGGTGTAAGGCACTGCTTGACAAACGAAGGGGTCACGAGTTACATCCCCACCTAGGTTCACCAAGCCTTCCATCCCCCGCGGTGGCGTTAAAATTGGTAGCAGCATTGATTGCGTAAGGTAACGTTCCCCAGAAGCCTGGTCAGCAGGGGATACGTAGATCTGTGCAGCAACCTTTTTTACCGGTGGGCCCCGGCAGAGTAGTCGTTTGTCGACATAAAGTCCTCTTTATCCCTGTAGCACCTTTACCTTTATTCAAGCCCATCGACCAAATACTCACACGAGATTCTAATTGGCATTCTAATGACAAAAATAGTTTACTGAGATAAAAAGGTAAAGGTAAAAGGTAAAGTTGTTCCATGTCAAGCGATTTTACAGTAGCAAGCTACCACGCTAGATGGGGCAAGCCGGTAAGCCAGCTGCAACGTGGGATTACGTAACCCAAGCTTTCCCAAGGCATCTAGGGCACGTTTACCTTTCGCAATCAAAGTTGCTACCAATTTACCGCCCCGGGGTGGATGGAAGGCTTGGTTGAGATAAAATACTGAGATAAAATAGAATATAAAATTGACTAGTTTATTGATGGTAATTTTGACACATTATGGCACTATGTTTCCATTTGAAGAATTCCGCTTTTGCAACGATTCTGTGTTGTTGTTTGATCGACGGAAAAAAATGGAAAACCGGAGCATTGTTACCGGAGCACAGAATCCTGCAATCAAGTTGATAATAATAATAAATATAGAGATATTCACTCACCTTTCACATCGGCAATGAAAGCATTTTTTCCTGGAATGAAACACGACCTGTGTAATAAAAGTTGTCACTAATGGGGTAAGCGTTAAACGCACGACCATTTCCAAGCAACTGCAAGTAAAGGAATAAAATGCTACGGAGTAACAATAATAAAAAATGCAATCGAATAATGAAAACACTTTGGGATATCATTATTCATCACTATTTCTATGACTAAATTCCGATCGGATTATAAAATAGGGAGATAAAATTTGCCAATTTACATATCCTTACCTTACCTTACCTGAGTCTTAGCTGAATATTTCCGTATTCCTCTTGCTGCAAAAATGCACAGAATCATGATGGCAATGCCCAAGTACTTCCACCAAAGCCATAATGATGTGCGGATTGTACTGAAGAGAGCATATATTATTCTTTTTATTTTTCATTTAAGGACTAAAGGGAAATATTTTGTTAAATAAAAAAACAGTTGGACGTATTCGATTTTAGAGTTATGTTGCAAATAAATAAAACAAATTCGTCACCTTTTTCCCATTAATTATCCGGAAGTGCTCACCCATTCAAATGAATCACCCTTCACTGCTGCATAAATGGTGTATTTTTTTCCTTCCGAATTTCGGTGAATTTCACAGAACTTAACTTTATCAAACTGATTTTCTACAAAATGATTTTCTCAACCGTGTTGTTTGAAAGATGAATGGAGCAAATCCGCACACAAAAGATGCTAGCAGACACCAAGAAAGAATACGTTTCCAGAACTGGTATAGTATTATGAAGTTAATTTTTTAACTGTGAAAGTAACCTTTTCGTGAATTAGTGCATTCTTAATAGCAGTGAGTCGATTCCAAGCAATGCAACAGTTAAGAAGATCTTGAGTTACTGGGCAAATGAAGGTAAGTCTGTATTGTTTCAAATATTTAATTTCTCAGAGAATTTTGGTCACCTACTGATGTAGAAAGTATGTACAAAGAAGAAACAACTTTCCTCACTTCAAAAAAACCACACGGGTATTTTCACCTTTTACTCTTGAGTGAACTATTAGTTCCTAAGCAGACGAAATTCTCATGAGGTACACAAGGCACAAAAAAGCAACTCTAGAAGTGTTGTTTTTTCCTGAATTAATGACCAAAATGATGGTAACTGTTGTATCCAGTCTAGTCTAGCTAATTATCATAGTCTAATAGACGTGCCATAAGCCGTCTCACGTATTGTCTGACTCAATTAACATCTATGTAAATTGTATGTCGACCAAGGGCGAATCTCCCATTCGTCCTCTGGTCTCTCGCCCTATGAAGTGGCTTGCTCTCTGTAGATAAATAGTGTATTCTGTGACTCACTAAGTTGGAACAGGCCGCTACACAACATTGGCGATCAGTACTCACTTAGCGTGTCTGTTCTAATTCTGTTGCTTGTTCTTGTCGCGCTCCATCATAACTCGTTACTCATTGGGTATCGAGGTGTTTCATTGTCCCCACTTGGTACAACTTGGGTGCCAAGGACCCCAGTACTCTTGGGTGCTGGTCCATTCAGTCTCGGACTGTCTGGAGTTGTCTAAGACTTCGTGTCGAGGACGTGGTCGTTCCTGCGGGTCCGATGCGATTTGCGTCGATTGAGGTTAAGCCTTGATCCTGCTTATCGTTGCTGACGTGGCGTTCGTGGAACGTTATTCTGGAAGGTGAGGCCGACCAGTAATCGATAACCCAGTGTGAGTGGCGAGCGAGACCCGCACTCAGTTGATTGTGTGTACTCAGACGACGAGGTCGCTGAGGGGAAGATCTTTCTGGGAGGATTAATCGATTGTACACGTGGCACAATGTCAGAGCCCGAGGTTAATGGCGCGGGAGGCGCGGGAATGATGCAAATGATGATGCAAATGCTGACTCAGCAGAAAGATCAAAACGAGATGTTGAGATCTCAGATGGAGGCACAGAAAAATGAGATGGAGACACAGAATGAATTGTTGAAAACACAGATGCAGACACAGCATGAGGCACTGCAGACGTTGTTGAATGAGCGTTCTGAGAGAGAATCTGTGACGTCTGATGGGTGGAGACACAAGGGACCGAGTATCGATGCACTTGAGAAACAGATCAGAAATTTCTCATATAACCATGAGGATGGAGTAACATTCGACTCGTGGATGGATCGGGACAAAGTGATCTTCGAATGTGATTTGAGAGAGATGGCGGATGGTGATAAGGGACGAGTGCTGTTGAGACACGTGGATGACAAAGTGTACAACCAGTTCAGAGATCACATTCGGCCAAAAACTCCATCAGATCTAGGATTTGATGAAATTGTCACTGCAATGATCGATTTGTTCAGGGAGAAGAAGTCGATATTCGAAAAAAGACTCGATGTATTCGGTCTTAAGATGTCGAAATTGAAGTGCAACGACATCAAGGAATTCTCGAGTGTGGTGAACAGAGTGGTGGAAGAGGCAAATATGAAAGATATGCAACTCGCACAGTTCAAGGCGATGGTTCTGCTGACGGGTATTGACCTACCCAGATTCACTGCCACAATGTTCCATGTTATGAGTGAGATCTCAAGAGAACCCTACTATTGATTCTATTCTGAAGGTCGTTGACACATACAAGGAGGTATATGGTGACTCGCATGCAGTTGTGAATCAGAATGGAGTCCAAGTGAATGCGGTGGCGGGACACAAGTTTCAAAAGAGACCTGCATGGGTCCAGAAGCCGACCTGGAATGGCGGAGGGTCTGATTCGAGAGGAGTCTCTCAGTGTCCCCAATGTGCGCGAGATCACACGGTTGATCATTGTCCCCATTCGAGTAGAATTTGTCACATGTGCAAGGAAGTTGGTCATCTGATGATCGTTTGTCCGAGACGGAAACCACAGAATGGGAGAGAGAATCATCCGAGACCGAGGAAAGTGAACATGGTATTCGGCGATCTACCCGAGGATCTCGAACGGTTCGAGACTGAAGTAACCATGAATGGAAAGTTGATTCGAATGACTGTCGATACCGGTTCGGACATCACGTTAATTTCGAAGTCAACCTGGGAAGGGATTGGTGCTCCCTAGAAGAGAGAACCTGATGTGTTCCCGAGATGTGTGAACGGAACCAAACTCGGATTATCTGGAAAGTGCCATCTCACCCTCGCGTTGAATGGAATTGTCGCTCAAGGAGGAGTTTACATTTCAGAGGAAGCTGAAGAAAATTAGATGGGAAAGGAGTTTATTTCCACTGTCTTCCGATTGCTCCCGAGAGAAGTGAAGGTGAATGCAGTGAAGAGCGATGATTCGTATATTGAGTGGATCAAAAGAGATTACAGTGAGATCTGTAAAGAAGGACTGGGAAAGTGCCAAAAGGCGCAGGCCAGTCTAAATCTTAAGGAGGGTGCCAAGCCTGTGTTCTGTAAGAGACGTGATTTGCCTCTGGCACTGCTTCCAAAGGTCGATGAGGAAATCGACCGACTGCTCGAGATGGAGGCCATTGAGCCGGTGGACTATTTGGACTGGGCGGCACCAATCCTGATTGTGCCCAAACCGAATGGCAAACTGAGAGTCTGCGTTGATTTCTCGACGGGACTGAATGCGAATCTGGAGCCGAATAATCATCCATTGCCTGTGCCATCGGAGATATTCGCAAGGTTGGAAGGATGTACCTTGTTCAGCCAGATCGATCTGAGTGATGCGTATCTGCAGATACCGGTTGAAGAAAACAGCAGGAGTCTGTTGGGAGTGAGCATCCACCGCGGTCTTTTCCGTTTCAAGAGACTTCCATTCGGAGTGAGCGTCGCACCTGGAATATTCCAGAAGGCGATGGATACGATGCTCGCTGGATGTGACAGTGCTCAAGCATATCTGGACGATGTGGTGATCGGAGGAGAGACGAAGGAGATTCATGACAGGAATCTGAAACGAGTGCTCGATCGGATAAGTGACTATGGGTTCAGAATTCGACCAGAGAAATGTTCCTTTGGTCTATCCTCTATCAAATATCTCGGATTCATCGTGGACAAGGCGGGTCGACGTCCCGATCCAATGAAGGTGAAGGCTGTGAGAGAAATGCCTCAGCCACAGGACCAACCATCATTGAGAAGTTTCATGGGAATGGTATCCTATTATGGCCCATTCATAGAAGGAATGCACTCTATGAGAGCTCCCCTTGATCGACTTTTGAAAGATGATGTCGAGTGGGAATGGTCGACTGAGTGCGAGAGAGCATTCAAGGAAATAAGATCGGTGTTGGCATCTGATCTCAATCTGATGCATTATGATCCCCAGAAAGAACTCATTTTGGCTGCGGATGCGAGTGAGAAGGGAATCGGAGCAGTGATTGCTCATCGAGTCAATCGGAGACTCGTTCCGATTGCCCATGCCTCGAGGTCGCTCAATGATGCTGAGACGAGATATTCACAGATTGAGAAGGAAGGACTTGGCATAGTGTTTGGGGTGATCAAGTTTCACCGCTATCTCTTTGGAAGGAGATTTGTGTTACAAACTGATCACAAACCACTGCTATCGATATTTGGATCGAAGGCAGGAATTCCGATCCATACGGAGAAGAGGCTGTATCATTGGTGTACGATACTTCTCGGATATAATTTCACTATGGAATTCATTGGAACCGAGAGTTTCGCATATATGACGGGTGCAACTAAAATTTGCACCACAACCTCGAAAAATCATCTTTTTCTTTCATTAATGGATGAAATCAAGAGCTATAGATTTCGAAATTTTTGTCTTGATATTCGCCAATATTGCAATGTATATATTCGGCGGATAAGGAAATCTCCATCTCCCTAATCATTGCTGGTGGTTTGTTTGAAATCGCCATTCTGACAGGCTTTTGTAATGGCTCGCACAGATCCAGAAAGGGGTCAGAAACAAGAGAATGTGTAAAAAGAGAGAGAACCTCTTTCTTCTACTCACTCTCCTGCCCATGACCTCTTTCCGGAGGTATGACGGCAAAATGGAATCATGCGTCTCCGCATTCTTCGTTTTAAGTAGTTGACGACGACCAATGTCGAATCCATCGTTCACATCGACCAGCTCACACACCCTCACATCGGTGAAATGAAGTGAGATAGAGAAATCGCTCGTTCAAATCTTAGTCAAATCTGGTCATCCCCTTTGTTTTTCGCTTCATTATAATTCATTCTCACAGATTCTTCTCTTCGCAATTGGTCGGTGCTTATTTCACTTTATTACACGCTCATTGACTATCATTATTTTTGTCAATATTTAGCCACTTTTCCAGAAAGGAGAAACCGGATCAAGCGGACTCTCACTATCAAGGATGACGATGACCGATACGCAGTCTATTATGTTTAGAGAACGAGAAATTCACTGGAAGTTAGCTATCAAGAAGAAGATTTTATAAATATCCGCTACCACAATTTATCTATGATTCCCGTCAAATAAAAGCTCACTGTGTTGCACATATCCCACAATCAATGTCGATATAAATTATAAATATAAAGAATAGATTGTTGCACAAAAATATAACGAACAGGCCATTCTGACAACTTGTCAGAATGGTTTGGCCGAACAACCATTCTGACAAATTGTCAGAATGGTTGTTCCGAATAACCATTTTGACAATGTGCCAGTATGGTTTTTAAGGGGAAATCGAGGGAAACAATGGTGACGCCTGTTATAGAACCAAATAGTAGAAGAAAGTAAGTAGTTCCCAAGTATGTAGTTCAAATAAGTAAATTGAAATTCCTTTAACATGGCTTTTCGCTGTGCGAACCAAGCTTTCGAAAACTTGGAATGGTACCCTACTTTTTAGGTAACTATGGTGCAAATTTTAGTTGCACCCGTCATATATGCTGATGCTCTCTCTCGATTGATCGCAGATTCTCGAGATGACCGAGAAGAGGAGAATATCCTGGGAGAGATGGAAACTGTCGTGTGTAGAATGGTGACGACGAATTTCGAGAAACTCCCTGTTACGGTAGATGATGTAAGAGAGGCAATGACAGCCGATACCGTACTCTGCAGAGTGAGGAATTACCATATGACGAGATGGCCAGAGGAGAAACAACTCAAGAAAGAGAATGATTTCCCTCGAATCAAACCATTTTACTCTCGAAGAAAGGAACTGGATGTGGTTCGTGATTGTCTCATGGTGAGAGGAAGAGTAGTCGTTCCCCATTCAATCAAAGAGAAAGTTCTCAGAGAGCTTCATTCTGGCCACCCGGGAATCGTTCGAATGAAGTCAATGGCGAGACAAGTGTGTTACTGGTACGGTATCGATCGAGATATCGAGGTTGTGGTGAATTCGTGTGATCAGTGTGCACAAGCTATGGAGAAGCCCATCAAAGTTCCACTGGAACCGTGGCCGAGAGCGTCCGAACCATGGGAGAGAATCCACCTGGATTACAGTTGACGGCAAGTATCTACTGGTGATGGTCGATTCGCTCTCGAAATGGCCAGAGATCGTCATTACATCGACGATGACGGCAGGAGCTACGATTCGAATTTTGAACGAATCTATTTCGAGAAATGGCCTTCCGAGATTGATAGTAACTGACAATGGAACTCAGTTCAATTCGGATGCATTCAATCGATATTGTGAGCAAAGAGGAATTGTGCACGTGAATACACCCACTTACCATCCTCAGAGTAATGGTCAAGCAGAGAGATTCGTAGACTCTGTGAAGAGAAGTCTACAGAAGCAGAGAGGAGAGAGATCTCTCGAAGAGGCACTGCAGTTATTCCTCTACAACTACAGAAAAACACCCAATCCCCAGTGTGACGGGAAGACGCCGAGTGAAATCTTTCTTAGAAGAAAGATTCGATCTGAGATCGACTTGATGGTTCCAATCCGTGGAATGCCAGAAGGGACTACCACTCCCATGAAAGAGCAGTTCGATCGAAAGCATGGGGTGAAAACCAAGACATTCAAGATCGGAGACAATGTGATGTATGACATGTATGTGGCACCCAATGGACGGAAATGGACCATAGGCACAGTCGCTGGTCGCATTGGAAATGTGATGTATGAGGTGCAATTGGAGGACCGAACTGTGAGGGCGCATGTCAACCAATTGAGACTGAGAATGGATTCGGATCGAGAGATCGAATATGTGGTTGAGGATGGAAAGGTTGAAAATGTCGAAAATGAGCCCGATGTGGAGGGAGGAACGGCCGATTTCATCGAGTCTGTTGAGACTGATGTGATGACTGGTGTGGAGAATGAATCTCTCGTTGATCAGATTGAGAGTGAGAAGGAGAGCGTCGACCTGAGAAGATCAACGAGAGCACGATCGAGACCGAAGAGACTTGTCGTCGATCCCAATGAGAAGACTAAATACAAGGAAGGATAATATCCCAGACCAAAAATTCTTCAATCGTGGCCCGAATGTTTCTTGCTTGTAATTTGTTGTTTTGTTCAGATTCACCCCCAAGTTAGAATCTTGAGGGGAGGTGTCCAGTCTAGTCTAGCTAATTATCATAGTCTAATAGACGTGCCATAAGCCGTCTCACGTATTGTCTGACTCAATTAACATCTATGTAAATTGTATGTCGACCAAGGGCGAATCTCCTATTCGTCCTCTGGTCTCTCGCCCTATGAAGTGGCTTGCTCTCTGTAGATAAATAGTGTATTCTGTGACTCACTAAGTTGGAACAGGCCGCTACACAACAGTAACAAATCCTTTCTCCTATGCAAACATCATACACTTACACAAATTTGATATTAGTCCATGCACTGGGAACGGAACCCTCGAATAAGCGACTGACGATAGGAAAGAGAGGAAGGCACAAATATGCGAGAATTATGGTCATTACGAGATCCTGAACATTCCACCTTCCATTCAAACATTCCAATACACATGGTAATACGAGATATTGCTTACCGGAGTGGCGCCCGCAACGAATAGCACATAAAATGTGCTTTTAAACTGCGAGCTACGCAGATTTTTGGAAAAATATGATTACTGTATAAAGTAAGGAACTTACCCGCAAGACCACCCATATTTCAATGAGGTAGAGCAGGCTCAGATCTGGCATGTAGAGGCAAAATGCGAAGAAGATAAAGTCGACACCGTATATCATTCTGCTACCTATATTTTTTCTGTTATCGTAGTGTATTGCGTTTATCGTAGTGTATTGCGATAGCATTTAAGTATGAAAACGTATTAAATGCAACAACTTTAGCATCTCGTCTCAGAAAGAAAAGTGTTAAAACTTGTCTGGACGGATCGGTTCGTAGACAACTGCAAAACTGACTAGAGCGTAGAATTTCTGATCACGAGTTTTGATCTTTCCTTCCCGCACACTCTCTCAACGGCGCAAGAGAGTGCGTGAAATGAAGAGAGCAGTTACGTCTTTAAAAAATGTCTACTAGAGCGATTACTCAATGCAATGGAAGTTTTACATTTTTTGACTTTGGGCGGTAAAAGAATACATTCCATCATGTCATATCTATACATAATTTAGTCATTGAGTCAGCAAAGAGACGGCGAAATACTACGCGCAGTACTCAATACGCGCAGGGACGGAAATTTGTTTTGTGGCCACATTTCGAAAGCGGAAAGAAAACTTTCATGTTCTGGCTTTGCTGCAGCCATTCCTCCTTATCCATTGTATCTGGCTCTTGTTTATAAGTTATTTGTTAACCGTTATATTCGAAAGCAAAATTGGGACATGTATCATCTTTAGATAGAGCATCATATTCGGCATTTTCTCCGATCCGTTTTTCGACATCCCTCGACACCCCCACGTCATCCGTCCATTTCGTCCTTCCTTACTAGGCAATCAGACGGTGCTCCCGAGGGCACCAACGAGATCAGCGGTCGTACCAAGCTAAAAAATCATCCACTCCAAACTTTGAGACGATCGATAGTTCAATCAATAAGGTGCCTCCCTCTCCGTGGAGAGAAGCGAGGGAGAGGGAGAGACCAAAGAGACGAGGAGAAGAGAGGATAGACGACGAGAAAATGAGAAAGAGCACGCTCAAGAGAGAGATCGTGAGTTAGAGAAAGTGAGAGAGTGGGTTGATGGAAGAGAGTGTCTAGCCGCAGCGCCCGCCTTTCATGCGTCGCGGCTCTCCAGCACTCTCTCCATTCGCGCGCTATAGGGCCTTCCTTCTCTCTGTCCCTCCCTCACTCTACCGTTCATTCTCGTTTCCGCCCTCTCCTGTCGCGCTTTTTGCCTTTTCTTGACCGTTCCCCTCTATATATCGTTAATTGACGCTAATTAATGCCCGCGTGAGTTGCCACCTCCCGCTGTATCCAAATCATGCGCGATTTTCACCGTTTATACTTGAATTTAGCGCTAACTCAAGTTTAGCGCGAACTCAAGTTTAGCGCGAACTCAAGTTTAGCGCCCCCCCCCCTCTTTCCTTCCCTCCCTCCCTCCACTCTCCCCTCCCTCTCTCTCTCGCTCGACCTTTTGGTGGTTTGATTTTCAGAGGCCCAGCGGGTATGGCCACCGTAACCAGCCATACCCGCTGACGTCATCATTTACACGCAAGCCGTGTCCTTTCGTCAGAGCGCGCGCTGTCTCTCTCTCTCTCTAGTTTGTGGTTTGAGCATCGTGCGTCATCATTTACCCGGCATCCGATTAGACCGAGCGCGCGCTAAAGGGCGCCTTCCCTCTCTCTCTCCCTCCTCACTCAATCTCTCCCGTTCATCCTAGTTTCTGCCTTCTTTCTGTCCCGCTTTTTATCATATTTTGACCTTTCCCTACTTTTTAGATTTACTTGACGTTAATTAGTGCCCCCGTTAGTTGCCACCACCCGCTTTATCCAAATGAAGCACGATTTTCGTTGTTTCCCCGTGAACTTTTTGCGGATTTTCGCAAAAATTTAAAAATAGAGCGCTCTGCGCCCAACTTCCGTGTGTATTCTACACTATTCACGGTCGCGCATAGTCTCTGCAATAGTTCCTCCTCCCTCCCCCATCTTCACTGTGTCCATAGCGTCTGGAACAGTCTCCGACTTCTCGAGATGCCTTCGTCAAAGGATCTCTTCGGCAGCTGTTGGAATAAGTCCGCAGCTGGAATGTGCGATAGATGCGGAGCGCTACGAGAGCGTCGTCCCCACAAAGGTCCCATTCACTATGTACTTGTGTATTTGTTGTTGAAGTCGTGTAGGTTATTGTCCCGGTTGAGGAATTTATTGTTGATTTCTAGTATCAGATTGACCATCATTTTCCATGATCGTTGTTCGATTTCACTCCGCCTTTCATCGTCCTTTTCGGGGTGGAGTGTCGCGATCTCTCTCACTTCTCAGAGAGATGCGAGTTGCGATTCCATCCGTTGTGTAAGATCCTAGATATCTTCCCCTTCCCCCGCACTTTTTAGCTGTTCTCTCGCTAGTATATAAGACCGACATGCCAGAGATAAAGCAGTTGTTTCCACTGAACCCCGATCGCAGACACACATACTCTTGAAGAAGTGATAGAACGGCAAGCAGCGCTGGCGCAGCACAATTACTCTCAAAAGTAGGAGAAAAGGTAGTGAGAACGACAAGTTTTTTTGTCGTAGCTCTTTGGTGAAAGCTAGCGCAACAGGATAGGACTGCGGTCAAACGACACTACGCAGGAGAAGAAAACACGTGTTGAAGGAAGAGAAGAGCTATGATCACAGAGCGGGAGACGAAATCGGGTGACGAAATTGAACGACAAACCTAGTGTAAACCCGTTCGAGCTCGGATTTCAGTTCACCATTAGATAAAATTGCGCGAAGAGTACAGTAAGATCAAAATTAAAGTAAGAACGGTTTACGCTTGAGCGGGCCACATTATTCTAAACCTACAGAACAGTGTTTGAGCGAGAGAGTGCGGAAAAAGTGAGAGAGAGTCCCTCTCGATTTCCCACGATCTCTGACTCCGGCGGAATGGGAAGGGGGGGCGCAAGTCCCATAGAGCGCGTCATCACTGGCATGCACTAGAGTAAAGAAGTACGCTCAAAATATGATGAAATCGAGAGGAGGGGCGATAATTGAAAATAGAAAGAAGGCAAAGAAGACGTTGATTTGGAATTGGAACAGGCGGAAAGTAACGGATAGAGACGACATTAGCTATGCACAAATAGAGTTGAATCAGAGAGCGCCAAACTAAAACGGATACAGATTTTGGGCGAGGCAGTGCGCGAGTTCTAAACACATCGTACTGTACTGAGTGCAATAACAGAGGAAATGGCTAACCGACTGTAAATAGACAAAGAGGGCTCATTAGAGCTTTATTGTTCAAATGATGGAACACTGTACGTCAATCGACTGAACGACTGAAGAGAGACGAAATCGGGTGATTCACGGGCTTTGAACGACAAACCGAGTGAAAACCCGTTCGAGATCAGTTTGAA
Source organism: Pristionchus fissidentatus (assembly GCA_036245785.1). Lineage (NCBI taxonomy): Eukaryota > Metazoa > Nematoda > Chromadorea > Rhabditida > Neodiplogasteridae > Pristionchus > Pristionchus fissidentatus. The sequence continues at coordinate 5,602,315 of BTSY01000007.1, forward strand.
ACGCTCAAAATTAGATGAAATCGCGCGGAGGGGCTACACGACTAATTGAGAAACAAAAGAATGTAAAACTAGAGCAAGCAAGTGCAAAATTACAGTACGATCAGTTTACGATTGAGCGGGCCACATGATTCCAAACCTACAGGTCAGGGTTGGAGCGAGAGAGTGAGCAAAAGAGAGAGAGAGTCCCTCTGCTAAGGGCGCGTCAGCACTGGCGCTCTCGCTCTCTCTCCCCCCCCCTTCCCCCGAGACGTCTATGTCTCTGCCCCTCTCTCTCGCTCTCCGCACCCAGGTCTCCCTGTCACTCTCGCCACCGCGCTCTCTCTCTCCCCTCCCTCTCTCTCCTCTCTCCCCTCTCTCTCTCTGCGGGGCTTCCTCTACCCGACGAGATGCGCGCAGAAGGAAGATACGAGCGACCAAACAAGCGAATAAGATGAATCCGACAGCCTTTTTGCAGCCGCTGCAGCTGCAGCATATACAGCATCGATCAAAACTGTTCGCCCAAAAAAATTTCTAAGTGATGTACCTTCCGAACCAGAATAGCAATCGGCCTGTTCCAGCGTAGGACGATTTTCAGTAATTACGTAGTGATGGTATTTCCGAGGCGATTTTTTGCTCGGAGGAAAATTTCTCAGGCATCGCGCTCGTTTTGGTGAAAGTTGAAGTGGAGGGGCAGTCAAAAAAATAGGTACCCATTCTAATGGTGATCGAGGGAGAAACAAGGGAAGAGTCAATCGACGACTTCACGTCAAACGCGTACTAGAGAACGACTCACTAAGAATGCGGGAGAAGAATGCTAATCGAGGAAAAGGCGGAAAGTAACGGAATGAGATGACATTAGCTATGCACAAATAGAGTTGAATGAGAGAGCGCCGAACTATAGCGGATACAGATTTTGCTCGCAGCAGTGCGGAGTGCTAAACACAGTGTACTGCACTGCTAACAAGCGAATAAGATGAATTCGACAGCAATTTTGCAGCTGCTGCAGCTGCATAATTGCAGCCGCATAGTTGCAGCTGCTGCAGCTGCATAATAATAACTCGGCGATTGAGGAGCAGCGAAGAAAAAGCGCCTCAGAGGCGACCCGAACGGGGTTAAGGAGAAGAGAGAGAGAGAGAGGAGAGATCACAAGCGATAATTATTAGAAAATAATTTCCAGCCTGGAACCCAGTATAGCGCGATTTCCAGCCTTGCTTCCAGTATATTTCCAGCCTGGACCCGAATAGAACTAGGAAAAAATACCAGAGGACACGACTAACTGAATTGAAAGAACGTAAAGAAGTCGTTGACTTGGAAGAGGAAAAGGCGGAAAATAACGGAATGAGTCGGCATTAGCTATGCACAATTTGAGTTGAGTGAGGGAGCGCGAAGAGAGGCGAGTAGAGACATTTATGTAAATATGGGCAGATTTAGTGGTAGGCCAAAAGTTAAACTAAATACTGCGCGTCAGCTTACGAAAAGGAATTTGCGAAGGAGTTATTGAGGGAGTTGGCGAAAGAGCCCCGCGGTACTCCTTCTGGAAGTCCCCCGGAATTCGCCCGCCGCGTTCAGAGTAAAGGAGTCACTAGTGCCAAGCTTTTTAAAGTAGAATACAAACACAAATGCAGCGTAATTAACAATTAAACTAACTAAATCACAAAAAAGCTTATTTGAAAGGAACTGTGTAAAACTCGGTGCGCATTCGCTCGTCTGTATTATGTCTGGCTTTTCCCTGGCTCTGTGTCCGGCTCCGCACCTACAGTACACCGCATATCGCAGGCTGTCTTCCGATAATTTACTTTATACTTATTTTCTAGCATACTTTCTTGTTTCTCTATAACCGACAATAAATACGAAAAAGCCAATAAAGATAAACATGAATAAATTAAGACTTACTCTATCATAAGGTCAAAAATTGGCGTGCGCAAATACTTACTGCATTTAGTGGCTATCCGACTCCGCCCTTCTTTCTCACGTTTGAATGACTTTCTTGTTTTCTTGTTTACCTCTACTTTTTATCACTCTTTTTATTAATATTTCTTCCATATTTCTGTCGTCCGAGGTTTCCGTCTCTTTTACCCTGTTTACCCCGATCGATTCTCTTATCTCGAGCTCACTTTCGATCCACTCACCCCATCCAAGCTGCCACCACCGTTCCCTACCCGCTTCTCTCTCTATCCCATAATAGTTCTAAGCAAACTCTCTCCCGAATCATTAACTGTTCATTCTTCTCCATTTGCAGGATGCCAACTTAGGATCGTATCGGTCGCTGGTATTTCGGTGGTGGTCGACCTGCTGCTGCAGCCACTCGATCTGCTCAAGGTAAATCAGTCGATAATCGAATCGCCATGGTTACTAAGAGAAAAGGGAATGATAATGTCGATTTTGTCTAAAAAAAAACTTAGCTTCCTTGGTGAGGAACTAGAATGTGGTATCATTCGGGGGCAGAGGTGGGTGCACTACGTAGCAATTGTTCTCCGTTGCAGGATGGTGACGTCTTCGCTGGCGTAATAAGCGGTCGATTCTCCTCTCCTCCACCTTCCTCTTGCCGCCCGTCCCTTTTGTGAGTTACTTTTCACCCTCTACCCCGATGTTTCCCTGGTTTTGCACTACTTGTCAACCCTTATTTTCACCCGGGACCGACCACAGCACACATCTTTTGTTCTTATAGGTTCTTATAGTGAAATTGTTTTATCTCGTTTCCCAGGCGGGTTTTGCAACTTTTGAATATAGTTTTGAGGTAGTCCATAGACAAATACTACCAAGGTAAAACCTAAAGATTTGTGCTGTGGTCGGTATCGTGTCGGTCTTTGATAACCGGCGCCTCTCGGAAACATCCACGAAATGAGTGACTCCAGTGGACATAATGAAATAATCAGGATGCAATTTCAGGTGAAGGGACGACTACGGCGACGGATAGAAGAAAGTATTTGGGCGTGTTTTTTTTCAATTTGGCGTAACTTTTGAACCAGAAGAGAAATCTCGATGACGTTACTGTGAATGTAGTAAATCTGAAAGAAATACGGTGCGTTTACTGAGATTTCGTAATGGCTCCGCAAAGATTACATAGTTATAACGTAACCGAACAACTAAATTAAACTAAATTTAAAAAAAATGTTCATTCCCTGAGAGAAAGTGCAACTCACAAACTTTGACGTGACTCCCCTCCTTGGCTGCACACTGGGGATGCATGCTCGGTGCTCGTATTCCGGCATTTGGGTAGAAAGATCGGTAATACTGCTGATAAGAGGAACGGAGTCAGAGAAAAAGAGACTGCCAGAGGGTAAACACAACATCGAACCGTCATCCCTACTGTAGTCCAGCTTCATTTTGGCTGCTGCAAACTCAGATTTTGCTCACAGATGCTTTTTTTGTAGCAGCATCACTTTTTCCTGCATGCTGCGATGGGAGCGAGCTCCCTGAGGGTTCCGAAATGTCCTGTCTCTCTTTCTTCGCATATGCTCGCCCTACTCCACTTTACCCAATGCAGGCCGCGCTGGGGTTCCTATCGCAGCATGCAGGAAAAAATGCTGCTGCGAAAAGCATCTGGGACCTATTTCTGTGTTTGCATCAGGTAAAATGCAGCCGGGTGTGCGGAGTCGCAGCAAAATTTTTGAGTCGCACATTCTTTCCAGGGAATAGACATTTTTCAATAAAGTGTTGTTCGGTTGCGTCATTACTACGTAATTTTTGCGGAGCTATAACTAAATAGCAGTAAACGCACCGTATTTCTTTAAGATTACCTAAATGCTCTGAAAATTTCAGATATATTCCTCTTCTCTTTCGAAAGTTGCACCAAATAGGAAAAAAAACACGCCAATACTGCATTGGTCGAAGGACCATCACAATCTTTATTGGTCGGAAGACATAGTAGGGCAAAACACCCGGGCATCGCCGATTTTGGAATTTGTAGTTGTGTGGATTTACGATAAATTACTGTAGCGTGTGGCACAGCTGTCGTGATGTGTGACCTCTTTGAGGTTCGTATGAGGGTGGAGGGCAGATTCCAATGCTCCCCTGCCTAACAATAATAAGATTGCGGTATGATGAAGTGACAAAAATATCGAAGAATAGATGAGTAAAGATAATGGAAAATAAAGAGAAGACAGTGTAATGTAATGTAGACACTGTAAAAACATCTTAATTAAAGAAGCGTCGAATGAATATTGGCATTGAAGGCACGAGCATTGCGTTTGAGAAGAAAGTGAGAAACTCAGCACTGATCCAGTGATGATGGATGTAATGTGGCGTTAAAAATCACCAAAAGATACGACAAATCGAAATTTGCCTGTTAAAAAATACGGCCCAAACCCGTGATCGAGATAAGAATTTAAATTCCCTAAATTTTCTTTTTTTTTCGACAATATCTCGGCTCTCATTGATGGTAAACCTACCAATTTTAGAGAGTAGGGTTTACACATAGTTCTGCACATACTGCGAAAATTTTGTGTGTCTACCTTTATTGGAAGACAAGATATAAGCGAATGAGAAAAGTGCGGTAATTCAAATCCTTCACGGGTTTGGACGATCTCGATCACGGGTTTGGACGGGAATTTTTTTAACAGGCAAATTGCGATCGTTCGTATCTTTCGGTGATTTTAACGTCACATAAGAAAATATCATAAAAATGGAATAGAAGCGAGGTGAAGTTGAAGGTGCGAATAGTGAAGTGTAATATGAGTATTATAACGGGGACGGCGGAGAATCCTTCTGAGGGGCTACTATCGTGTATTTTGAAGTAACGGGTAACTCCTCTTAATCCTTGGCAATGTCATGCAATGTTTCGCTTGCTAGTTAGCCATGCCGTAGTTTCGAAACAGTGACAGTTGACGGCACTGGTATCGACGCCTCAGTCCTAGTCACCTGCTTCACTGTCCTAGTTTTTACATCAATTCTACCGAAGTACACATCAGTATACATCGATTTTGGTCTAGTAATTTCTCAATGGTAAAAACACATGGAAACCAATGAAATAACTGGCGCTATCGGAACTAGAGGCGGCCCCTATTATACTACTCTGTTACTGTTTGCATTTGGCGACTAGGTTCTTTGATCTGCGCGTAAAACGTATTCTATTTGAGACCTCCGTCAGTCACCTCCTTGATAATCTCTTGAATTAATGAGAAAAGCCTTGTGTGCTTTAAATCTGGCTGACATTCTCACTTGAGACGAGGATCTGATTCAAGAGACCAACGTTTGCGTAAATCTTGTGTATTTGAGCTTCGCTCTTCTGAGAGCAGTCAGGGCACAAAAACCAGTCCAATGGAACAGAATGACTAAATAATTGGATCGGCGGTAGCGGAAGGAAATTTATCGGAAGGAAACTGCTAAAAAATATATGCAATGTACAAATGCTCGCTAATAGAAAAAAAAGTCCCTTCATGAACTTTTCGTCTTTGCCAGATGCTGATAATTGTACATATGCATCTGTATATTGTTGACGGTCTTGCTCTTTGACCTCTTCATCAACCGTAATCCAAAGTTGTAAAATCATATTGGGTATCGAGAGCCAGTAAAACATTAACTTTGAAGCTTCATCAAGACAAATATCGAATATGAAGAAAAACTAAGGAAAGAGGGATCAATCTGGATCAAGAATCCACTAGAATTGGTGCATAATATTCTCAATTTCACTCTGTGAACATTATCTGTCGAACTCTGATCGAATGTTGAACACGGGCTCTTTGACAAAAACCGACTGGACAATGGCGTGAATTCAGGATACTTATGGTAAGTCATGACGAAGAGGAACTGCTCATAGGATTGGGGTACAGGATGACGGGTGTTGGAATGTTATGGGGCGACGAGAATATCAGGTCTTGAGACAGATGTGCTGCTCCTTTCTCAGAAACAGCACATTTGCCTGATCTCCCTTCTCGAGCACTGATTCTGGAATGGGAAAAGATGATAACCATGAATATGACTCTGCTTTCTCACCATACAACATAGTTCGGCAATTTTTTTGCGCTCAAGATCGTGGGCTCGCTGTGGAGTCGGTTCGGTGACGGGTACTGTATGTCAAATGTCGAGTATTAGTCGGAAACGGCGATAATCGCCACAAAGTCTTAGTGTGTATTCGCAAAGATTTTTTCGAGCTAAAATATATATATTTTTAAAGGCACATATTAATCTGGCATGTGAATTTCCCCTAATGAAGAGAAAGGGACATGCTTGAGACGGAAGGTTGCGATTTCAATACGTAAAAGTAGTAGCTCTGACGTGGCAACGCTAATAACGACATCGCTACTACGAATTCGAGGAAATTCAATCGTCTCAGAATCAATGGTGTTTTAAGAGTTCTCACTAGGGATGCAAGCTCGGTTTTCGTATTACGACTCTCTCAGCGAGAGATCGGTAATACGGCTGATAAGGGAGAGAGAATTAGAGAAAAAGAGACGCCGTATTACCGAAACCGACGCTGAACGGGCAACCCTAGTTCTCACCATGGTCGATCATCTCCTCTTCACACGAGTCGCAGACATTCTGCGCCCACTCGAGGAGCTCCACTCCACAAGATCGATAGAAGGCATCGGAACCTGAATAGTGAGAAACTATTGCATGAAAGATATGTTGCGCAACTACAATTAAAATATTGTAGTGGGACTAAATACTCTCAAAATGCAGTATCTACCATGTCCAATAAATGTAGGCTCTTTCATGAGAGCCCGTTAGTTCGTGCCACACTATCGATTGATGCGAGGTATACTAGCGCTTCGCAAAGTTTACGTTACCATGAGTGTAGTGGACGGGGCCGAGATATGCGTCCTCGTAGTATCCGGCCAGTGTCACAATGATGAGATTGGACAAGAGGAAGATAATGAGAGAAGAGGAAGATGACCTCATAGTCGATGATCTAATTCTGAAAATGTAATGAAGATGAGAGCAGATGAAGCAAATTCTGGAAAGCCAGGAGAAAGTGGTCATTGAATTGGAAGGCGAGAGAGCGCAATGTTTGGCTTTGGCGAGGAAGAAGGGATGAGAGGATTCAATTGACGAACTGCCTCGAATGCACTAAAATGGGCGATGAAATTACCATTGTTTGAGAAAATGAGAGCTTATAAACATGAATGAATCTTCGTACTTCTATGGCGAAATTCAATTGATAAGGGGAGGTGACTTTGAATTGGGGATATCAAACAAGCACCCATAATCAACGCCAGCGCTCTTCGCAAAAAGTGAAGCGATGGGAGAGAAGAGAGTCGTAAAAGTAAAACTCCTTCTATTGAGGTGAGATTATGTCTAGTACTTCGTCAATTTCTAATGAGTTGTCTGGGAAGAAGGGAGTAAAGGGTCGAATATTCGACTGGTTGCCGAAAAAGGAGAGAGAGAGAGAGAGAGGATGTTCCTCTCTCTCTCTCCCCAATGCTCTATCTCAAATTCTCTTCCCATACTCTCGTCAGCAGTTTTTGTCGGGGTTTCGAGAGACGAGAGTAATAGAAGAGAAGTGCATGAGAGAGAAGAGAGACAGAGAGAGAGACAGACGAGCAGAGAGATAGGAGAGAAGCAACACTGAGCGCAAGTTTGCCAGATAGTTGGAGAACGGTTCTCTGACATATGAAACCCTGGAGAAAGTTCTCCAGCTATTTGGAAAAGAGGTTCTCCAGCATTCCAGCAAACGATTTGCCAGCTACGGAGTGGGGTCGCGCTCTGGCTGCCCTCTGGCCCCGCCCCTTCTCACTTCCCCTCCCTTCGGCTACCGTAATCTAATTCAAATATTGATCTGTTGTGAGGCTGTTGCAACAAAACACATATAATAAGAAAAATATATTTATCCACACAAATCGTACAATGAACAAAGGCACAACAGTGAACAAAGGGGTGGACAGATTGCACGTGCTACCGTCGACGAATCCACGCTTCACAATAGGCCCGTCGCCTTCCGCTCCATACGCGCTCTCGTCCGCGTCAGTGGAGCGGACGCCGCGGTTCAACTCGTCGCCGCCAGTAGTCGACATCACTCTGCAATTTTTCAATAAATGGCATGCTGATTGCGTTCAGTATGTTTGGATATGAGATCAATTCCAAGCATTAAGTATTCGACCCCACAGGAACACTCCCCTCTCTCTCATCTCTCTAGTTCACATACTATATTTTTTCACTGCCAGAGTCAAATACCGGTTCTCAAAACCAAGAATTTAAATGAGTGATAAGAGAGGGAGTCACAACATCCCTGTCTTACCCCGGATCAAATACTTGAGGAAAAGTCATTAACTAGTGAGAGAGTAATATGTTTTGCTTAATGCTTGCATACTTAAAGCTCACTCCATCATTCTCACATCACTACTCACCTATTGATGTGCTGCCGATGTAGCGGTATCTTCTGGTCGGCATCATTGGCCGCTGCAGCTGCTGCATGGAATGAGTGTACTGCGGATGGCCCTCGTAGTCATACCGGGGTAGTGTGACATCTGAAGTTAGGGCGACGATTACCACTCTATTCTTAATCCGGGTTTTCGACGCACGATGTGCGCTAGATTCCCACACGTCGATCGCGGGATACCGTAATTTCCGTTCAAGAGTTTCAACGGAAACGGGCGATGTTCACTATATTTTCAATCGTCGTGCGCGATTTCTTCATTTTTCGTTTTGAACGACGAGAAACTAGTGGGGGACATTTCGCGCACATCGTGCGTTTAAAACCCGACATATTTTTTTATCTGTTTAGGCATAAGCTTTTGTCCTCATCCTCCACCTCTCAGTATTTAAACAATATAGTAAACATAAAATAACCTGGTCAAGAAGATAGTTCTTGGGTCGAGAGGCGCCAGTAGGGTCGTAGGGGAGCATGATCTTGACAGTGATATCCAGAACTCCTGTTAAATAAATAATATAGCTCTATGCAGAAGTATTACAGCCAAAATGACGAGCTATATTCTAAATTTAAAAGTTAAATCAATGTCGTTCACATTTTAAAAGGATTTTAAAAAAAATTGATTTAGTACTCCCGTTGTTGAATGCACGCTGTGCGTGTAGAGTTGTTCGACGCATAGCGCGTCGAACCCTACACCAATCGAGCGCACATCGTGCGTTGAAAACTCGGAGTAAGACCTAGCAAACGGCATACCCTGACGGAGCTAGATTTGCTTCACTACCTGCTTGATGTAGTCGTGGACGGGGTTTCCGGAGGGGAAGAGGAGCCCGTTGTTGAACATCATCGACTTGATGCGCTGGCCACGGAGCTTTCCAGAGACGATAACCTGAGGCAAAGCTTTGAGTAAAAAAAACAGAAAAAATTACGGAGACGAGAAAATAGCGCGGTATAATCATTATATCAGAATTGGCAATAGCACACCAGTCACGCAAGCATTTATATGTGTATTATCTGAGTAATCACCTCGCAACCATTGGCGTTTGAATCCATGTAGAACTCCGTCCTATGCACGGCGCACGGCAAGTCACGGGGCGACTCGCACAGGTCAACAGCGCTGAGACCGCGGTTGGAGACCTTCTCGGCGTAAATCTGAGAAAATATGAAATGAGCAACAATAACACGACACAATAAAATTAAGCATGCAAGGATGAAGGAAAAAATAACCTCAAACTGTTCCCTCTTCGAATCCGAATCTCTTCTGGACGACGAGGTGAGCTCCTTGATTCTGCGTCCACGCCCCCAGAGCACAGACTAGATGCGGGTGGCCATGATGATGACCTTGGCGCGAGCAGGGATACGACGGATCTGAAATAATTATGTAAAAGTTATAAAACGATCACTGACGAGAAAAAATGTATTAGGAGAAAAAAATACCAATGATACGAACCTCGACACCGGAGTAGCCGTCTTCTGCGAGCTCCTTCATGAGGAAGTTGTTAAGCTCAGCCTTGAAGACTCCGTCCTGTTACGGCATTCTTCTTCTTGGCAGCGATCGATATCGAGTGCGGGGTGGGCGCCTTATGCAATCGCTCGCCTCCGGGCAGCTCGATTACCTAAACATGGGGAAAACGGACTAAACGCGTAGAAGACCCTATTATCAAGGATAATTATTTCTATAACCGAAGGAAAATCGGTTCAAATCGGGATCAAACTAGGGAAGAAATAAATGAAAGTACCTCGGGCGGACTGGCCTCCTCCTTGCCGGTGTCCTTCATCGCCCGGCGCTGATCGACTCCGCGAAGGGTGGCCATAACGCTGAGCAACAAATTAGAGTAGAAAACCAACAATAATGCATTGCAATTAACGAATAACATAGATAAATTGAAAATTGCGTATTTGAGGAGTGTGGTGTGCCTAGTGCACAGCGTGCACTGCTCGTCTGTATTTTCCCCACACCTTTTCCCGGCTCTAATTCTCCGGCTCCGATCTACAGTACTCCGCACATTAACATACCATGATTGTCTTCCAATATAGCACTTTATAAGTTTGTTTTCTAGCATAAGTTCGCATGCCTCTAGATAAATAACATGTGCATGTGTCTACAGTTAACCTAAATGCTTGATATATGGTGAGCAGCACACATGCATGTAATATAAAATATCTTTTTGCTGTGCGTGAAGACAACTTCTCGAGGAGAGGTTAGCCAGCGATAACTCCAGGAGACATACTCCCTGTGTATGATACAGCATGCAGTTGACAATCTAGCCATATTTGCCATTATGTTGCTCAGATAAGGCATATGATCTCAAATTTACAGAAAGGGGTAGGATGTGAGAAAGTTGGTGAATGTCAGAAAATTCATCTGGAGTTTGAACGATTTCGCACTGCTGGCCCCTTTCTGTAGGGTAGACCGATTCGTGGAATGATTTCTCTCGTTCTAATCTATTAAAGTGGGCACTGCGATTCCTCTCCAAGTGTACGATACATGGCTCAGATCAATACACAAAATAGTGAATGTATTGCCCGGAACAAGTGTATATCATGCACCTAAGTAACTTCACACTCAGTGTAGCACTCATTGATTGGAAAAGGGGCGGAGCGCCAAACTGGAAAACCGTTCTCCAGCGCGAATTAGAGAACGTTCTCTAGAATACTGGAGAGTTCGCCCGCGTTGGAAAACCATTCTCCTAGCAAACCCAGTTGGAGAATCATTCTCCTAGCAAACTTGCGCTCAGTGAAAGGTGAAGTGAGAGGATAGAGGGAGTTCGGAGGGGGCCGCACTTCCCGTCACCAAGAGTTTCGCTGTCTGTGAAAGAGAGAGGGAGAGAGAGGGAGAGAGAGAGAGTGGGGAAAACGAAGCGGGCGAAAGGAAAGAGGAGTATAGAACGGAAGGAAAGCCAATAACCTGCATAATTGTACCCTTTTGAAGTATGTTCATCGATTTGCGAGAGCGAAACTCGTGCGAGACAGAAAAAAAGATCACAAAACGGGAGAAAGACACGAATTGTAGTCGCTTGTGAACCGTCGGTGTCAACGCAGTTATTAAGGTTTCCCTAAACTCAAAAACGACTTGTGATGGGAGAAGCGGAATATGGGGTCAGGTGTTGGTGGAGGCAGGAGTGGAGGGCGAAAGACGCGTTGTGAATGAGCTATGAAGATGGGGGCAGATGGGTCTGAGAGGTGAATGACTATGGGAGGTGGAGAGGGAACAACGGGGCAATCGAGAAGTGGCACGAAGGGATGAAAGGTTCCCGAATGGAAAAGGTCTTCTCTAGACTGAGTCCTCTTCCAGATCCTCCCTGGAATGCTGAAATATAATGATATGTCGATTATTTTCTGAGTAATATAGTTAATTGCCCTTATTACGTGTGGCAAGGCTGTTGTGAGAAATGTTTCTAACGTATTTATCCTATTGGCTCACTTGAATCCTTCCGTGCCCTTTTCGTACTTTTCGGGCCTATTCTGTTCCCTCTTGAGGATGTACTTTCTGCAACGGATTACCCATCGCTCATATAATCAATATACAATTGAGAATAATAAAAACATAGATAAAATCAATATTTGAAAGAAAAAAATATTTTCTTTATAACAATATTTTGTAAATTTTTCATACGTGAAGCAAATGGAGATCCAGAAGCAGAGAGAGAGATCACGATGAAGAGGGAAATTGAGGCAACTACGATCGAACTGAGAATGAGAAGGAAGTAACTCCCTCGAATGGTTGCCAACAACGAACCATCCTGAATCGAATGACAAACTGAGTAAATAATAATAATACATTAATTTATCATGGATAGGAAATCGATTGACTTCCAAATTCTGAGAAAATATACAATTTCTAGAGATTGGAAAGTATATTAAAAAAAAATTGTTTCCAAGTTGAGATGCATAATTCAGGAATTGAGGCACTGATACGAGAGTGAAACCTTTGGAGGGAGCGGCATCGAACAGTGGTACATCGTTTGTAGATACCCGCCAATCTCGGCCTGCATGAAGCTAATTGTGCTTGGAAAAAAAGAAATGTTTCATTGCCAATACGTGTATTACGCAAGTTATTACTGCTCTAAAATGGAATAATTACATCACTCTCTCGTTTTCGTATGTTACCTTCGTACGGACGCAGGGCACGGCACATCCGCTGTAGCAGTCCTGATCATACTCGAAAGTACGCTCCCTCACTTCTGAATCATTTCAAGTTTTGAGTCGTGAAAGAAATAATAGAAAAAATCATTATATCGATATCCAAACTTCTTGTTATTACCCTATAAAAATAAAGACTGCTTTTTTCTAACAATTGAAATTTCTAAAAAAAATTTATTCCGATGCAATTTATCTCCATTTTGGTTCAGCACTAAACAATTCCCGTAGACAAAAAATAGGCACATAAACTATTCCATCAAATGTTGAACAAAAATTTTTCAAATATTTATAGAGTTTAGCTTTAATCGGCAAAAAAAAATTTTCATTGTTTTTCTAGATTAGCTTTAACATAATGACTAATAATATCATATAATCATACCTGATGTATCCTTAATATATGTATTCATGGTAGTAGTCGGCTCGGTTGAATGCTTTGTTTCTAAAAACGAATAGAATACAGCATTTTGCAGTTTCCCTTTGAGGGCGCTGATCAATAGTACGTTTTGTATGGTCTTCAAAAGGTGTTTCATTGGATTTTTTTAGATTAATTCACGTTTTGTCGAAAATGTATACGTCAATCATTTGAGTAATTAGTGTAATTTTGCATTAATTTCCCTTTGCAAGAAATGTCATATTACAAATTCACAAACACTATTCCGAAATATAAAAACGTTCCGCTGTTAAATGCAGAAATAAGGGCGAGAGAGCACGCGAAAGCGTGAGAATCAAAAAGTTCACACACCACAGGTAGTTCTCGAAGAGGAACGTGTTATTTTAAACATGTAATCTTCACTAGCCGGAAATCAAGAATAGTTCGCGAATCTTCAGAACTCACTACAATTCCCAGTGAGAGCGGTGACGAGAAGGAGAAAAAGAATGAAGAAAAAACGCATCTGAGAATCGAAGAGTCGAGATGAGAACGCAATCGGAAAAGGAGAAAATAGCAAAAGGGTGAATCAGAGAAGAGGAAAAGGGGAAGAGGAAACTATGAGAGACAAGCATAAGAGCAACACGATGAATAATCTATTTTGTTAGCAGTGCGGAGGATGAATATGAATTAGTAAAGTAAGACTAAGTAGTCAGAAAAAGGTAACCGATGGCAGTTGCTATCTCAAAGTAACGGATGAGAGAATAAAGAAAGTCAACGGTGAATTGTCCGAAGTACATCATTTTCCTGAACATATTATTACAACACTTTTACTAAAGTGTCGAGGATGGTGAGAGGTGTTCAGCTATGACTCAACTGCCCTTCGATCGGGAGAGGAAGAGCGGGTAGCGCAAAGGAGGAAACTAATCAGTGTTCAGCCAAAGTACGTTTGCAAAGGTCAAGTATAGACAGATGTGCTGCTCATTTGTTAAAATTCAACTTCTTCAGCATATTCTCTCAAATTAAGCTAGCAACTGATCCCAAAAAGTGAATGGATGGCGAATTGTGATTGAGTGAGATCAAAACGGCACCGGGAACTGCAGAGAAACTGGAGAGGATGAGGAACTGTAACTGTTTCTGATGAGGAAGAAATGATAACCATCGTTCAGTGTGTATTCAAGCGAATGCATAACTGTCGACTGGACCATCGATAGAGGAACTAACCATGCAGCAGATGCAGCTGCTGGAGTATATAATGCTGCAGCCCGTGCAGCAGATAATTCTATCCCAAGATGTGCATTTTCTTTCACGAAAAAATCGATAGTTTGCAGATCCAATTGGAGAACACTGGGAAAGACAAAGAAGTGGAGACTTTGAAGAGTGAGTCTCGATTAATTCCTCTTATCAATAGAGTATTTTGAGGCAGTCGAAATTTCGTACCAAGGAGTAATCGAGCCTTTTTCATATTCAATATGTCTTTATGTTTATTCAATGTGTCATGGTCGTTATGATTTTTTTTGTAGTTGTAGAACTGACTATAAGACAGGTATCACGAGAGATTGCGTGAAAACACACCCATTGGGGAAAAACTTTCAAAAAATAATTTTTGATTTCGATCAAACTTTTATGTGGAACGGTTCCGGCTGCAGAGCCGGAAAATAGCGAAAAGCCGGTTCTGCTACCTGGGACCCTGATAAATGGAATAATTATGCTCAGGGTACTGCCATATAAAAGTTTCATCGAAATCAGAATTGTATTTTCGACATACGAGGTGATTTGTCATATAGAAAATACACGAAAATCCAAGTTCGCAACTTTCAACGCGATTTTTCGCTGTTGAGAAACCACTAATTTTTCATCTTTTAAATTTTTTACTAATGTAATTTTTCGTGCTCTTTTAAAATATCTTGTCCATTCTGCGCCGCCGGTACATCTGAAGATACTGATAATTTCTGAAATCTAACAAAATCGGTTTTTCAAGTACAACTTTTTGAGTTCGAAAGATGATACAAATATGCCAACAGTAAAAACATGCGCCATATTTTTCTGCATTTTTTGAGCACCGGAACAGCTTTCTAGCAGCACTTTGAGCTGAGTTATCACGATTCCGGCTTCAGAACCGGAGAATTCCTAAAAGCCGGTTCTGGAACCAGTGACCCAGATTTATGAAATTGTAGTCCCCTGGGTACTTCCACATAAAAGTTTGATCGAAATCAAAAATATTTTTTTGAAAGTTTTTCCCCGGCTCATGCAATCTCTGGTGATACCTGTCATAAAGAAGTGTTCTTATAAAGAAGTGATACATAATTACATACCAGTCAACGAGAGAAACAAATGCAATGATAATTACCACACATCATACTCCCATAATGTTGTCCTGATGTTGTCCTGCGCGTGAGCATAATTTCATTTCATCAATCTCAAATTTCTCATTAGAAATCGACAATATCGATAATGATCACTGCGACGAAGCTACAGAGAGATTGTTTCTTTGGGCTAATGACGCTTAGAGAGAAATGTCGACGCACTTCATGACTACTTCAAATCATTAAGACATGTGACTATACGTCAAAAGAGGTCACCTGACTCAACGGTTTCTTGTCACGTGTATCATTATATTTACGTGTTAAAATAATGCCTAAGTAAAGGGAGCTAACGTAAGTCATTAAGTTATGTAGTCTTAAGTTCTCTGTAAATATCATTTTACGATCATTCTACAAGCAAATTTGACAGATTGTTATTGTGCTTGCTGATATTACACTTTTTTTGAAATGTGATCGAATATTATCAATGTTACTCAATGGCTTAAGAGACAGGATCGGTAAGACTCGACCATATCCGACCCTTCCCGGACGTGGCCCCCCAAAATGAGAGCTGGGGGCCCATACTCGGGTGGGTGGACGGTGTCGAACTGGATTGCACAAAACACCACTTATTTCTATTTGCCGGCTCTGGCTTAGGAGAAAAATGGTTTTGAGTCGAAAAAAATCGAAAAATGAAAATTTCTCAAATTGAAAAGATAGACATTATTTTTTATTTGCGTTATGTTTGGGGTGCTGGGACATTATAAAACAACTGTTTCAATCGAAATTCTCATGGTTCCGAAACCACTTTTTTGACTCTAATTTTTGGATTTTGGAATAAAGCTGACCATTTTCCGACCTGAATCCAACCAATTCTCACAAGGGGGGCACCAGAAATCGCAACGAGCTTTCTGGATGAGTCATACACCGTTCGATAGCACTCCTTGAGACTAGATGAAAATTCAATTATTAGGTGCTTCTGTCCATGGAGCACCGAGATATTGACCTCCAAAGTTGGAGCAGTTTATCATTACCCTCGGATAGGCGCGCTCATCTACCTATCCATGCGGTCTTCACATCATCCCTCCGTGGTGTGGTGGTAACATTATTGTCTTTGGATCTCCTGGTGCTGTTTCAATTCCACCCTCGGGAAAACATTTTTGCCGCATTTTTTTCGGGTCAAATGTAACATTTTATTTCAACGTAGCATCATTAACAGATATTCTATTTAATCACGAGACAGGTTCAGCACAATCTCTTGTTACAATGGACACAAGGAATGAAAGAGATATCAGTACAGGGAAATTCACAAATGACAACGACATATTTCGGGAAGAGGGCCTGGGCGGGAATGGAGAAATCGGGAGGCAAGATAAAATCAATGAAACCAGCATCTTGAAGGACAGAGGCCTTCATTTGATGGTAAATGAGGGACAACATTTTTGAACCTTTACCGAAAAATGTCGTTGTCATTTGTGAATTCCCCTGCACTGATATTTATTTATTTGATACAACCGCGAAGGGTGTTACGGCTATTAAAGAAACGATGAAGAAAAAAGAAATATATAAATATGAATGTAAACGGATGGGGAAGGTGAGGGGAGGGAATCAGGCTAGACAGGGATATCTCTTTCATTCCTTGTGTCCATTGTAACAAGAGTTTGTGCTGAACCTGTTTCGTGATTAAATAGAATATCTGTTAATGTTGCAATAAAATGTTGCATTTGACCCGAAAAAAATGCGGCAAAAATGTTTTCCCGAGGGTGGACCAGGAGATCCAAAGACAATAATGTTACCACCACACCACGGAGGGATGATGGGAAGAGCGCATGGATAGGTAGATGAGCGCGCCTATCCGAGGGTAATGATAAACTGCTCCAACTTTGGAGGTCAATATCTCGGTGCTCCATGGACAGAAGCACCTAATAATTGAATTTTCATCTAGTCTCAAGGAGTGCTATCGAACGGTGTATGACTCATCCAGAAAGCTCGTTGCGATTTCTGGTGCCCCCCTTGTCAGCACACCTATTAACCCGAACTACTATACATCAATTCCACGTATTGGCAGTTTCATCCCGGGCGGCCATTTTATCGAAAATAATCTTCGAAAAAGTGTTAAATGTGTGGTCTCAAACGATAATTTCATACCATAACGATTGAACCGTCCCAATTCAGCTTTCATACCAAAACTATATTCCAATATTCTCAGGATCCTTGATTGAGAGCATTAGATGAGTAATCTAGCCTGTATCAAACGAGACGTCTTGAAAGTTCCAGAGCCATTTCCCCCAAATATCTCGTAAACTTGATCTCACATATCTCAGCTCCCCGATGAGTTACAGAGGCCTAGTGTAGCTCAAAATGTTGGAAAATATTCCCTGAAAAACTTTACTTTTGACATTGTTCAAATCTGCGTTTCGAATAAAGTAGAAAAGAAATTTAGAGCAAAAAATGTTTGAAATTTTCCAATAAATTGTGCATCCTGAAAATTTCTGACAACGGCAAATTCTTATATAATCAAATTTGAGTTGCACTCATGAGGCAACACTTACCCTACAAAAATCAAATTGGTCCGGCAACTTTTGAAAAAAATTTTTTTTGAGAAAATACCATGAACCCCGGGTCATGGTGGAATATCTCAAAAACTTTTTGTCACGTATCTCCCTTTCTATTGAGTTTACGCAATCCTACACTAGTATGCATTATGCCTGCAGCCTCAAAAGATGGATTAGTTGCGGTTAGCAGACACTATGAGAATTTTTCCATTTCGACGTTTTGGACCATGACCCGGGGTTTTTTTTCAAAAAAATTATTTTTTCAAAAGTTGCCGGACCATTTTGATTTTTGTAGGGTAAGTGTTGCCTCATGAGTGCAACTCAAATTTAATTATATAAGAATTTGCCGTTGTCAGAAATTTTCAGGATGCACAATTTATTGGAAAATTTCAAACATTTTTTGCTCTCAATTTTTTTCTACTTTATACGAAACGCAGATTTGAACAATGCCAAAGGTAAAGTTTTTTAGGGAATATTTTCCAACATTTTGAGCTACACTAGGCCTCTGTAACTCATTGGGGAGCTGAGATATCTGAGATCAAGTTTACGAGATATTTGGGGGAAATGGCTCTGGAACTTTCAAGACGTCTCGTTTGATACAGGCTAGATCACTTATCTAATGCTCTCAATCAAGTATTCTGAGAATATTGGAATATAGTGTTGGTATGAAAGTTAAATTGTGACGGTTCAATCGTTATGGTATGAAATTATCGTTTCAGACCACACATTTAACACTTTTTCGAAGATTAATTTCGATAAAATGGCCGCCCAGGATGAAAGTGTCAATACGTTGAATGGATGTATAGTAGTTCGTGTTAATAGGTGTGCTGAAAATTGGTTGGATTCAGGTCGGAAAATGGTCAACTTTATCCAAAAATGCAAAAAATTGAGTCCAAAAAGTGGTTTCGGAACCATGAGAATTTCGATTGAAACAGTTGTTTTATAATGTCCCAGCACCCCAAACATAACGCAAATAAAAAATAATGTCTATCTTTTCAATTTTAGAAATTTTCATTTTTCGATTTTTTTCGACTCAAAACCATTTTTCTCCTAAGCCAGAGCCGGCAAATAGAAATAAGTGGTGTTTTGTGCAATCCAGTGTCGACACCCTCCACCCACCCGAGTATGGGCCCCCAGCTCTCATTTTGGGGGGCCACGTCCGGGGGGTGGTCGAGTTTTACCGATCCCGTCTCTTAAGCAAGGTACCATATACCCTCTGGCGGTATCGTAAATGCCTAGGTCAGCATCGCTACAGAGTAGCATCGTTTTATGTTTCTCGTCGCGTTCTTCGCTCGTCTCTCTTCGACGTTATCCTCCTTCTCTTCTATCGTCATGTGTTGCGGCAATAAGTGTGCTCGCTGTATTCAATACGCTCATCGTCCCATCATCAGAGGCGCAGTCAGTTTTTTTACTCATTTATTTTTTTAAAGATTTTAAAGTAATAAATGAAGCTATAACTGCCTAGAGCTAAAAATTAACGCGGATGTTCCAATTTCCCTCACTATACACTGTGAAGAGAATGTGCAAAAAAGGAGAGATTAGGAATCGATTTTGAACTTTATTTCCTGTGAATTCGAGATACTTTGGAAATAATTAAATTCAGGAGCCCTTTGCGCAAACTCATGCCCGATTCTGGCTGACCGAAGTGGAAGAGATTATTGACTTCCGTCATCCTGATGCATACAAGATCAACGATTTAGTAAGTCAATTTAATTAGTTTCTAATGGCTTTTGCAGTTACCTTTTTTAAATGTAATCGAATTTTCGATGTATGCACTTCCAAGAATAATAATATCTTGAGATGTAATCAGAGAATATCCTTGCAGAACGATATTCCAAAGGGCGAGGGAGAGTTCTTCATCAAGTGGATGGACTACCAACAACAGGATTGGATTGATGCTGATAATGTCATCGTCAGTTTTACTTTTTTATCACTTTCACTAGTCACTTTCACTTAAATAAATTAGACGATAGTAGATCCAAGGTACTCAGTAAATATGTACTTGTTTAATGATTCTTGCAAAATGCAAGAAAAAAGGAATATACTTCAGGAATTCGCGCCTCTCGCAGTTGAGGACTTTTTCGAACGAAGAAAGGAAGTGGATAAGTTGAAGATGATTGATCACATGAATCAGGTCCGTCTAATTTCAACTTATTATTCTCTCCTTGAAAATTTTGTTGCATCGGTGAAGATATTCTTTCTATGTCCAGATCACTCACATCTCCTCACTCAACGATATAATTCCTGCGGGAATCGTTGACGAAACTGGAAAGGACTACAAACTGAAGATTGGCAGTCTCAGCACCAATTTCTTCGACGAACTCGAACATCCGATATGGGGAGAGAATATCACTAAACTGTCAGTCGCTTTCATTTTCTGGAATGCTCAAAGCATTTCTGTGAGCTCTTTTTACTAAGAGTACCTCATTTCGTTGAAAATTCAGTTCATTCGCAGGTTCCTGATAATTCGTGAAGGACATGGTATGTTCGTATGGGTCAATCGACTTCAAGTGCGGTACTTCTTCCATGACACAGTAAGTATTTTTCCCGATCTCTCTAACAATTATGAGTCGTAAATTAATTAGGAGTTCTAATTTGTTTCATGGAATTCGAAGGAGAAGTTTGAAGAGTTAATTATCAACTTTAAGGTGTCAAAGTGGGAGAAGCACAAGAGAATGCATCCCACAAGAGAGGAATTCTCGAGAATAAACGAAGTTGCTGTGGCGCGTCATCTAGTCAGAAAAGACGATGGATACTACACAGAACAATTGGGATCATCCGATGTTTTTACAAGTTCGGAAGAAGAGCAAGACGAATAGAGTAGAACGGAATATGAGTCATAATTGCAAATAGAATAATTGCATTCAAGTGTATACATCCTCCCCGTTTTTCACAATTTTGGCACAAACAACGCACTTATGCCATGTTTATTTTGATTGTCTTCAACGTGCACCCACAAACTCTGCTCGTCATTGTATTTCTATGCTCGCATAAACCAAATCCCGTTTGTACCGTACATTTTGTCTTGTCACATTCTATCAATCTCACTACGTCCATGTTCCACTTGCAAACCTTTCCGTTATCTCTCTCTCTCTCCCTCTCTACCTGATTCTCTTCAAGTTCTCTAGTCACACGCAAAAAGTCCCAGGAGCGAATGCTAGTTCCTATAGAAACAATCAAGTTGCCACTCCATAAGCGCTTCATTTTCAGGATAATTTGAAATACACTTACTTCACTCTGGAACGACTATATTTTGTTTTTCGATTTTAGGATTCTATTAATCATGCCCTGAGTCTAGAAGATTATTATTTAAAATATTTTTGTACGCTCCATTTTCTGTAGTTCCCGTTGATGTCGTCACTGGTTTTTGCCATCTCGACGACTTTCAGCGAGATTGGAATAATGAAGAGTGAGAACAATGCGGATTCAATCCTACAAATGGACGCGTAGTTGCGGGAGGCTACAACAGCGAGGAGCTCACTCTCACAATTGCATTCCTCTCTTTCTCTCTCTAGATTCACTTCCTAATTGTAGCCGAACAGAGACGATTCCAGAGAGATTTTCTGCGTACTCTCGTGACGTATGAATCCTAGTCCAGCCTTATTCTCGTTTGCATTAGCATTTCATTTCCTCTTCGCAATTCTCTTGTCTCCCTTGAGATAGCCGTATCTCTCCAAATCGCGTCGTGTCTTCATTATATAAATTGTAGTACGATTGAAGAGTCCATCTTGTTATTTTGGTCGGAATCATATTCATCGGTGAAACGCAGGTGAAAATGGCGCCCGACCCAAAACTCGGCAAAGCGACAACGAAATTTCGCGGAGATTTGCCCGATGAGAACGAAGACGAAGATTTCATTAAGAAGATTTTCGCTGCCAGAAAAAGAGGATCGATGACGGAGAAACAGCAAAAACAGTATGGTAAGAATTTTTTTACCTTTTCGATCTCAAAGCGGAAAATTCATTGCTCTCAGCTACTTTCAATTCATTTCGGGTACTTAAATTGATATTGTGTGTTGCAGAGCAATTGGAGATTCAGAAGCGAGTTATTCGAACGCGAACGCAAGTTTGGATTGGATGTGATGGTTAGTAGGAGCTTAATGACACACAAATTAAAAGAGTGGAAAGTTAACATTTGAAATCTCGCAATTGGGTATCTCGGAATCCAGTAGAGCTAGTGCCTTGAAAAACTTTACGTGCAAAAGATTCTTACACTTCAGGAACAGAATTTCAAGTAATTTTTCGATAGGAGATATCCCCAATAGCGGGAATATAAATTTTAACTATCCATCGCGGTGTAAATCATCTTCATACTCTCATCTGGATATGAACGAATTTGTGATTTGGGTTCATGAAGTATTCTTATGACATTTTCGGAGACCCTCATTTTGCAGGTACCCATGTCGAGCTGGACGAAGAAGAGAATAGAATGTTGCAAGAGGTAATTTATTCTTTTATCAGCAAACTTTTGTTGTTATTATAGGCGTGTAACATCATATTTTCTTCTCTTCTCGGATCGAATCGCTTCAGTCACCTCACTCAAATGATGGAGGTTCACACTGTTTTCAAGATCATGTGAAATTGAGTTTTTTTTCAGCGTCTCATGACTCTTCTTCCACCTCACAATCGATATTCTTTCTACTCACTTCCTCATGAATTCAGCTATGGAAGAGAAAGAGTGAGCGGAATGATAACAGATTTCCGGATGCTAATTGGATTCTCAGGGCTTTCGAGAATTGACGAAACTTCTTGTTGAGGATGAGTATGAGACTCCCATTGACGCACTCATTAAAGAAGAGGTAGTAAGAGGCTATATGGAATCTCATTTCCTATTACGACATTAAAATCCGTTATAATTTGAGGATCGTCTGAGGAAGCTAATCAGTGACGGAGCAGTTACACTAAGCAGTGATGGTAAGATAGGAAAATGTAAAAAAAAGCGATGCTATAACCCACAGACGAAGTATCAATAAACGTTCTTACTGCACGTCTGAAGGGAGGAGCGTACTCGCCATCCTTTCCAACAACTGGTAATCTTATCTCCATGTATGCGATGTTCGTGTTAATTTGATCATATTTATTTTATAGCAAAAGAAGTATTGTAAATTACCAGGAACGTTCGCTAGCTATCAAGCGGTTCTCGCTTCGGGTCCCAGAATAGATCAATTTGCGAGAAAGAGAGAGGTATTGTAGCTAAGTTAGCATGTGAAAAATTGTGTGATTCAGGTACTTATCGGAATGGCCAAACGGGATCTCAAACAGTGGGTTCAGGACGAGACGGGATGTTAGTTTGCCTAATAAAAAAGCAATAAAAAAAGAAAAATTTTCAGTTGATTTCACGCCTTTCAACACAATTCACGAAGTTGAAGAAGCAGCGGAATACTAATATTCGACTTTCTCTTACATTAGCAACGTTATTTGAATATATATTTTTTCATGAATTAAAAGGAGTAAATAAAGCAAAATGTTGTTCAAAGTGCCCGACGGAGATACCGTTCAGAAAATGTTTCTTCGCTAAATTTCGTTCTTAAATTTATTTCCATTTTTTTATTCATTTTCTAAAAAAAACACAGTAGCAAAATTTGGATATGGATTCACTAAAACAAACTCATTTTTAAAAATTATGTAGTAAATGTAAAAAAACACTCTGCGTCTTCTTGGCGCAGGGGGAAACGGGGCTTGAATATTGTGCGAATATTTTGAGTTCCGCCCTTAGAATTCCGTGTCACGAAAAGGTGTGCGGCTGCGGCGAAGTTGTTGCGCATAAACTCCGCACACTGCACCTATGCCAAATTACGTTAGAAGTCGGTACTTGCCTTCTACTGTAGTTTGGCGAAGTTGGTGATTAAGAGACGGGATCGGTAAGATTCGACCATATTCGACCCTTTCCGGACGTGGCCCCCCAAAATGAGAGCTGGGGGCCCATACTCGGTTGGTTGGAAGGTGTCCACCCCGGATTGCACAAAGCACCACTTATTTCTATTTGCCGGCTCTGGACGTGGAGAAATATGGATTTGAGTGAAAAAAGGTCGAAAAATCAAAATTTCTCAAACTGAAAAGATAGACTATATTTATTAATTGCGTTATGTTTGGGGTGCCCAAACACTGTAAAACGCATGTTCAGATTGAATTTAAATTGATTCCGATACCACTTTTTGGACTCGAAAATTTGTATTTTCGAGAAAAGTTGGCCATTTTTTGAGCCAGATCCCATAGTTTTTATGCATACGTTGTAGCCTGGCACCATATGCAACTATGTTGACCATAGCCAGGTCCGCCCTGATTGACTAAGTTTCCGAAATTTTCACTCGAATATCCGTAATCGACGAAGTCGGTGTCGACCTTTCACATTTCTTTCCTATACAACTTTTTGTTTACATAACATAAACTTGTAATATTATTACAATATCATCGACATGATTGAATGACCATTTTAAAGCCCCAATATACTATTTAACGATCGTGGTTTTTGAAATCTTTTCATAAAACTTCGTTTTCAAAAATGTGTCCATCTTACTCACACACAACTCAGATATTTGGTACTCTACCGAATCCTGGATTAGGTCAAATTGTTTGGAGAGTTTTGTTGCATAATAATGTTTTGATAGTATTCAAATCTATGAGTGATTTGAAACGAAGTTTTATGAAAAGATTTCAAAAACCACGATCGTTAAATAGTATATTGGGGCTTTAAAATGGTCATTCAATCATGTCGATGATATTGTAATAATATTACAAGTTTATGTTATGTAAACAAAAAGTTGTATAGGAAAGAAATGAGAAAGGTCGACACCGACTTCGTCGATTACGGATATTCGAGTGAAAATTTCGGAAACTTAGTCAATCAGGGCGGACCTGGCTATGGTCAATATAGTTGCATATGGTGTCAGGCTACAACGTATGCATAAAAACTATGGGATCTGGCTCAAAAAATGGCCAACTTTTCTTTTTTTTTTTTTCGAGTCCAAAAAGTGGTATCGGAATCAATCGAAATTCGATCTAAACATGCGTTTTACAGTGTTTGGGCACCTCAAACATAACGCAATTAATAAATATAGTCTATCTTTTCAGTTTGAGAAATTTTGATTTTTCGACCTTTTTTCACTCAAATCCATATTTCTCCACGTCCAGAGCCGGCAAATAGAAATAAGTGGTGTTTTGTGCAATCCGGTGTGGACACCTTCCAACCAACCGAGTATGGGCCCCCAGCCCTCATTTTGGGGGGCCACGTCCGGGGGGTGGTCGAGTTTTACCGATCCCGTCTCTTAAACCGCAAGATTTTTTTATCTTGGTTAGGTCATAGCCCCGCGCGCTTTATTCGAGACGGGTTTGCGCCCTACGCCGTTGTTGACTTCAACGTCGCCAGCTCCCACTCCCAGCGAGGCAGCCCTACTCGCGTAGCGCGCGCTCTCTGACCACATGATATAAGCCGAGGAACCCCCTGCGGGACATACATAGTCCGAACCTACTCTTGGTCTAATTATCTAATAACCAGAGCATCAACCGAAGTGGACGGAGACAGCTAAGTTCTTGAATGGCACAATACTGTTTTTTTCAACAAATACATAATTACATTATATTGCTTAGAAAAGGAGAAATGTCTTTGAGAACACTGACATCCGGCTACACACTTCTCTTGTCTTCCTGTCTCATCTTCCAGTTGAGATCTTTTCGTATAATGGAGAAGAATGTCATTGTTTTTTCCAGTATGTTCTAGTTTTCGATATCACGGACCGACCTATCGATAAATTGTGCATCGTCAGTCGATTACTTCACCAGGAAATAATCGAAATTGAGAAACTATTGTAATTGATCACATTGGTGACTAGGAATAATGATAATAACTAATCGCTTCGGTTCTCTTTAGTAGTTTAAGCATTTCCACACTGTTCTGTATGTAATTCACAAAGAAGGCTGTAATAGCACCTGCAGAAATTTCGTCGAAAATAGGACGATAATATACTTACGGACTATACTTCAAAATACGGATTACTTGTTTTTCTCAAATCGAGCGCTGGACAGTATCACAAAACTTCACAAGAATTTTCACTAGAAAGATTTGTAAATAATGTTCATCGGTGTTGTATAGTAACTTAATGTAAATGTGATTATTGCTAAAAAACTATTATCTGTAATGACGAAAGCGTTTGAATTTCCCGCTTCCGCGCGAGACCAGACTACGCTACTTTATTTGAATGAGAAAAGAAAGAGAGAAACGACAAAAAGATGATAATGGAAAGAACAATTGAGATCAAATATACCGAAATATACCGTCTAACCGACTCTATTAAATATTCAACACGTGAGATACTTGATTTTAGAATTTGATCGTTGATCTATCAGATAGAATGGATCTGATTTCTCACGAGATATTTGGGCATTTTGACCGAAGGAACTGGGAAGTCTCGCATCTTGACGAATGTCATCAAATCGAGTCTCTTTGAGAGTACAGCAACCTCGAGAGCGAGTAATCGAGCCGATTCCATATTTTCCTGAATTAGGTTCCAGATTTTATGTGTTAACATATTGAGAACGACTGGTGGTCAATTGCACAATGGGAATTACGTAAAGATTAACATGCAGTCTATCCAAAATCATGATACTGATTAATGATTCTCATTAATCCTTCAATTACTGGCAGCATTCGGGATGCATAATCGTTAGGTAAAGCTATAGAACGCACCTGTTTTGTTGCCTCCAACGCTTTTTCCTTCAGCTTATCAATCCGATCTTCCAGCTTGTCGATGGCATCTTCCTGACGAGCCTCAAATATATATATTTTTAAAAAAAAACTATTGAAAGGATATATATAAAAAACGCATTAGCAGGGTACGGTAGAGGCGAAAATAAATTGCTGATATTTTGAAGAACCAAAGAAGAACGATAGGGATTTATAGCTGACCAGTTCCCTGTGAAACTCTTCTCCCATATTCCACGTGATTCGTGTTGTGAAGGGAGGAAAAACGCCATTGGAAAGATGAATTTCTGACATCTTAATTGTATAGAACAGTGATGGATGGTAATGTGATGCAGTAAAAAAACACCTCTTTACCACATCACGAACATCGCTGAACGCTCGAATTTTAATTGCGAAATAAAAGAAAATCGACGATGGATTCGAAAATAGCATGGAAAAAGATGACGAGATTAATGGCCGTGCATCGAGTTTCCGAGGGCAACGGGAGGAGAAAGAAGAAGAATAAGAAGAAGAGGGAAGATATCTGTTCGTTTCGATCTAGGAAAGGAAGAAACCCTACGTGGATACAATGTGTCCCGCACGTTATGCACTTCGGAGACGAACTCAATTAGACTAATTAGAACTCCCAAAACGAGAACAACTGCAAAGGGAGACTGGATTTCGTTCGTCCTTCAGTCTGCCCGAATGGGAATCTAGAGGGTCTTGCAATGCACCGTATGACGAGATTCCGGGTACGATGACAAATAGCTTTCAGGAACAATAACTCTACTTTCGTGTAAAATTTGAGAACAACATCAGAAGAATGAAAGTTGCGTGACCGAAAAGGAGAACACAATTCTGCAGTTCCTGTTATTATGTATTCATTAATGTGACATCACAGAGTGATCTACGCTCAGACAACACTCGCAACTTCGCAAAGTATAATAGCCATGACCATTATTTCCTCTAATTTTCGTATAACTTTCGTACATCAATAAATAAAGCATCTGATTGTTGGCAAATAAAGAGCATCCACTACAAGAATCATCAAAATTGATTATGAAGCAGCGCTGTTTACATGAATACGAAAAGAATCGACGGAGATGTGAAGAATGGACGGATTTCTATGAGTTTCTATTCGTTTCTGTGGGAGACGAAATCGACTAAGTAGAAAGGGGAATCTGAGGGCGGTAGTTCCCCTCTTCCCTCCCCCGAAATTGGCACCACTAACCGAGAGTTTCATTACAAAGGAAGAAGAACGAAAAAAGTTAGAATTGAGCTTCCTTCTAGCTTCTGGCGAAAAGATTTGAGCCGAAATAGTATTGTTTCCAGTAATGTAAGAGATCAGAAGAGATGCGAAGGCTTCTTGGTAGATCGCTTTGCCTATTGAATTGAAGGCCAAAACATACAATGGTATAGACATATTCCTGACAAATAATATTAATAATAGTATATTTTTATCCATCACGGTAACACCACGCCCTATATTCCGGAGAGCTTACGATAAGCGGCGGAGTTCTTGTCAAACTTTTCACTCGTCGTCTCGCCGCGAGTTCATAATCGGTTTAGCACTCCCTGCTGAGGTATGTGAAACCCCCGAGGAATGTTCAACGCGCTGGTTCGGTGTAAGGTTATTGGATTGTATATGTAAATTATCAGCAAACGTGACCTGGACTGAACGATTGCACTATGCAATTCAGTTATTGAATAGATCTGAATAGATCTAATAAAATATGGCAAATGGAGAGCACCTTACCTTTAAACCATGAAGATTATCTGATAAAGATGATCATTCTTCTCTCTAAACAGATTCTCGAATCTATAAAAGGTGACACTGACACGGGTTTCGCCATAGGAATTTGAGGATTGTGGAATGTTCCGACTTTTCATTATTCTCTTATTGATAGTTCAAACTATCGGTATGGCACATGATGCACCGAACATTACCGAAAGTGAGTTGTTCTTTTGTATTTTCTTAATTTCTTCACTTTTTGTTTTCTAACAGTGGCTGATTGGCAAACGCGAGCGCTCGAGATTATCGAGGAAATCGTCGAACTCGAAGTGTGTGAGAAAGCGCGATCCGACACAATTCGACCTGGAAAATAAGGCTCGGTAAAGCAGAATCTTCGTACCCGGCAACAAGCAATTATTTGATATCACTACGGATACAAAGAGATAAAGTTCATTGTCCGTGTATAAGCACGATTGAATTGACAATAAGAATGAATAAGAAATGGGAGTTTTTGCTTCGTTTACAAAACGAAAAGATGCATGTGAAACATTAGTTGTGTTATATTCTTCCTGAGCTGACGAAAGATCTCGATTGAAAAATTGCTGAAATTCATTTTTATTTGGTTACATTTGTTTCATCCAAGCATTGTAATAAAGTAGCTTTGCGTCTCACTGGCCTTATATTCTTCTAATCATTATAACATCCGCTTATTTAGTCCGAAAGTCGGTTGTTCTCCCCTTCATATATGTGTAAAATATAGTCAAATAAAATTTTCGTCTTGCTAAAAATCAGCAAAAGGAGTTGCCCATGGGTGGAATCGAACCACCGTCGCCACGGCCACAACGTGGAGTACTAACCACTATACTACATGGGCCGATAGCGAAGCGCGTAGAACGCACACAAGCGCGAGAGGTGACAGCCGGCGTGTTGGAGAGAGGGGTGAGATATGAGAGATGAAACGAGAGGAGGAAATAGGTAGGCCGGGCATATGAATCAACTCTGGTCACATCTCAATACCCTCTCCTCTTGTTCTCAAATCCTCACAGTTGTCTATCTTTGTTCGGGCTCAGTTGGAAGGTAAAGTGTGGGAACAATGGAGTGGGTGGACAGACTGGGGGATAAAATTGCAAGAACGCTGCGGTTTCACAGATGGATCATCCCCTTCTGTTCTTCTCCTCTGCCTCTGTCATTCTCCCTCACAATCATTCATTCTCTCACCTCCCGAGTACCTGTGCGTATTCAGTTTGATAAGATTGTATCAACTGTCCATTGATAACGTTCCGTCTACTCCTTGATTGCCTGCTGTGTCGAAGTGGTTACGAGTTCCTCTACTCAGAGCGCGAACTCTCTACATGCTCCTCTCTAGTGAAATCAACGTTATTAGGGAAGTGGCGAATTTTAATGAAGAAGGTAAACAAACTCTCTTGAATATAAGAGGGTCCAGTTCGATACAGATGTATATGCTAGGGAGTTCGAGTTCTGTGTAATCGCTTTCCATTGACTCTCCCTGCAGATATCTCAGTTGTTGCGATCAGTTGTTGCGTCTCCGACGTTGCAAATCGAGAGAACAACCACAGATTTATCTCTCATCCACACTTGTTTTTGCCCGCGTGATCGTTGCATTTCTCCTCTAATCTCAGAGTTTTCATTCACTTCCAGAATGTATCCGCAGCTGCTCTTTCTCTTTTCCTTTCTGACATTATTTACCCCGGTAAGAAAGGAAGTAACTCGTAACTAATTGCGAGTGTTGAAACTTTTGTAACTACTCAAATTCGTTTTAGTTTTTGATTTATCTAGTTTTTCACCCACTACATAGCCCGAGTAATGCTTATTTTTTCCTATTAGTGGAGCGTATACCATTGCAGGTATTGTCTTCCGATCATATTCGCTCCACTGGATGCGAAAAGTGCGTCACGGTCATTTATGGATACAAAGTGAGTCTTGCTAATATAGTAGTCAATTCTCTCGAAAATGTAGAAATCGTTACCTAAAATGCATTCTTTCTATGTCACAGACCCAGGATTTTGGCTGGAGAAAGAAGAATACGATCTTATGAGTTTGAAATTGCAAATGTTACGTCCAAAGAAATAGAGACAGTCCCAAATCTCTTGAATTTGCGTCAACTAAACTCAAATCATCAATCTCAGAAAAAGATCTTATTTCTCATCGTATTTAGTCAAACCCATCACACGGTGACCAGTCCGGCTTGGATGGGGATTCCGATCTTGTTGAGTAGTTGATGGCATAGACGATGGAAAATGAGGGAAACCCCCCCCCCCCTCCTCATCAGAGAGAAATGGAGAGGGACCGCTCGCAACGACTGACAGACTCGGGAATGACTTTAGATTTTATTGAAATGACGGAATAATGCTTGTGAATTCGTATATTTAGGTGAATACGCACAGCATCGAGAGTATTCGAAGGGCGAGGAGCCAATTGATGGGAAGATGTCGGAGGAATGATATTGTCAGATTATTTATAATGACTTTTTTAAATATGAGTAAGACAAAGTGAATGAGGAAGAAATTATCAGTAATTGCAGGCAAAGTATCGCTGCCTTTCTCTAATGAAGGATCCCCATAACATCCGTCTCATCCAAGCATCGTTCACGGATCCTGACTCGAACCCGCATCTTGTAAGTATTTTTCGGCTCTCTGAAACAAGTGGAATACATGTTGATCTTCCAGCTCCAACTATATTGGGAACTCATACCTACTAGGTCACATTTGAATTTAATTTCGTTCTCATAATAACAGAATATCATAAATTCAATGAAAAAAGTGATTAATGAAAAAAGTGATAAGGTTTATATGTGAATACGATATGGTTGCAGGCGTGTATGAAGATCGGAATGTGCGAGGAGAAGGACTGGGACATTTTCCAAAGCCGTGATCACATTCAGAATTCGGCCAAAGACTCCAACGTATTATTGGAAAACGGCCTCGCCGATCCTCCGACAACAGATCTTCTGCCAGGAGTAGAAGAAATTGATAATCACTCTGATTCCGAAGAGTTGGTTAAAGATACCATCGTGAAAAGTCTCTCCGAAAATGCAGTAGAGAACGATCAAGAAACGGCGATAGAATGGCCACTCGACAAGAAAGAAGAACTGAAATCGAATACTGAGGTGGAAACGACGACAAGATTCGGGAGAGAAATCATCACTCGGGATCGATCCGACTTCTCTCGACCCCTCGCTGCGTTTGTCATCAAATCACACAACATTTATACTCTACCAGTACCATGCTTGATCGTTTTGGTGGTGACATTGCTATTCTGAGTCCCCACTATATTCCCCAGACAAAAATATTTTGATCATTTCCCTGTACTCAGTTAAATGCACAAAAAAATTAAACGCGTATTCACAAAGACTGTGTAAAAACATGTTCGCAAAGACTTCTATTGTACATATGTGCTGTTGGATCCCTAAACAAATATAAATAAATTGATATTTACGTACAGAGTATTAATACCCGGAACGGCACATCATACACAGTGCACTAGTCCATTAAAATGATAAACTAATCATATTGGGTAGAAAATGAAAGAGCAAAGGTGCTAAAAAGAAGAAACAGCGACAAAAAGTATTGGTTGTTGAAGAACTATTCTTCTAGAAGATCGACCACAAATTGGCTCCGACTACACAAGGCGTCGAAATCAGAGATACGCTGAGGAGGAACTTCGCCCTTATAGTACCCAATCAACAGTGGAGAGGGCGCATATTTTCCCTCTTCGATTCTTCTCATGCAGTAGAGGCACAGTCGATTTCCTCTCTTCGAAGAGGAATCGACTCTTCCGTCTGAATCGATATTTCCTAATGATGTCGAGTGATGTTGGGTGAGTGCCACTTACAACACCCCTTCTCACCATCTTCCCTTTTTCTAGAGTAGAATCGAAACCATCCAACAAGAGACATTCTCGAATCAGAACCATTTCGGAGCCAACGTGAGTTTTGTTGATGTTTTGAACTCGAGTAAGCTGTAGATGGCTCTCCCATTCGAGATAATTCAGAGCCAATTTCAGATCTGTGAAAGAAACTTCCGATGAAATGATGAGAACTGCGAGATCGGAGACTTTTGCAAACAGCATGAGAGAAATGAGGACAATCGAAGAGACTGAAGAGGAGAAGAAGAAATCGTTTGAAGATCGAAAGGCCGCGGCTATTGAGGTAAATATCTCTCGTATTTCGGGTCTACTTTCGTTCATTATGACGTTATGGACGTGTTAGTTATCGAATTAGTTCTACTTATTAATTACACATTTATTCTGTTAGTTCGTCAACATCATGTTTGGATGCCGTTTTGAAGTAAGAATAGTAAGGTGGAGCGTTTTGCACAGTAGTCCAGTCAAACGGGAGATTTCTCGCACCTCATTCCATCGAGATTGAATCATTTTAAAATCGGACTAGCACTGAGTGAAACTGGTTTACGCCAACTACTGTTTTGTAACCCCAGCAATTCATTTGTTGTGAAATACTGGCCCGCATGAGTGCGTGAAGTTAGAAAATAGTTCTTAGGAAAATTGTGCTGATAAAATATCTTTGCGCTTTTCAGTTTCGTCGTCAACGTCGTCGTTCTCTTGCCATCGAAATGGGATTCCGTCCTCTGACTCTCTCCACTCCTCCTCAACGTCGTCTCTCTCCTCGCACACTCACTCCTGCAAGACACCAAAGAGTCGCCGGAAATCCCCACTTCATTCCGTCCCGGGCTCTCGAAATTCATCGAAGTCAATCTCTTCGCACGTCTGATCGCCGTCGATCCTCAACTTTCTTCGATTCTTCCGATTCCATCGACGAAACTCGTCCAATCGAAGTGGAAGAAAGAAGACGAATGCTTCCATTCGACGTACCCAGTCTTGTAAGGTACGCCCATTGAAACACCCCGAACGAGAAAGAAGATATCTGAATAGCGGCCAGCCATAACACATCGCATATGCAAAATAACGGCTAGGCATAACGAGGAACAGCAAAATGTCAAAACGCATTGTGTATGTATTAGATTCTCTTTTTCTCGGTTTTGCGCTGTGTTCGATTGTATATTGGTGGTCTTTGAAGGTTCTTTGTGGGGAAGATGAGAAGAACTCGACACACTCGTAGTCGTAGCACTTCGGCTGTCGACTGGCAGAGTGTGAGAACGGAGAGACCCGGAGAACGTCAGTTTACGATACTTTCTCAACTTACTGTTGCCGAGACAGTTTAACGAATAAATCGGGAATCTAATTCTGTAGACAACTGAGCAACATCTATCGTTATAGTTGACATTTGGAGCGCCTAATTATTGTGCTCTTGAGTTTGTTATTGCTAACTGGAAATCCTCTCTCAACATCATGTGCTCCCTAATCCTCATCGGTAGACTTAGCAAAAATGATGAGTATTTCAAGAATAATAAAAAAAAATTCTATATGTCATTCTCACTAGTAAATAATGATGCGAAAATTTTTTTTTTAATTTTACAAATTAATTAATTAAATTCTACTTCTTGCAGGTCGCCTTCGCTCTCGTTCGACGCTCAGTCGTGAAGAGGCTCAACGTCAATCGTTCCAATTCGGGAGAGGAATGAACATTCCTCTCGTAGCTACTTCTGATTCCTCTCCACAATCTCGAAATCGAGTAGCTGATGCTCTGGATGGAATGGCCAGAGGACTGAGAAGACTCTCAGCCAGAATCAGAGGTATTACAATTCTAAACTATTACGTTCATTTTTAACTACCTGTGTTCACTATCTGCTTCTCTCGCTTTCGAGTGCTCTCTCGCCCTCATTTCTGTTGTTTATCCGTGGAACGTATTAATATTTCGGACGAGTGTTAGTGAATTTGTAGTATCTAAAGATCACCAACTATTGTTTCACTCACGAACTTCCCTACTCAGAATAACTGTTTTGTTGAATTGTCACAAATTACAAGCCCTTCAGATCCCCTCCCCGATAGATGGCTTTGATTTTTTTCGGAAGTCGTGCCAATGAACCTCACGATCCCTATCTCGTCTGAAGCTAGATTTGTTTTCCTTTTAGTCGTTACTAATTATTTGTAATCATAAAATTTTAGTGGCACGCATGCAAACACGCGATTCCGAATAATTCTAATTACGCAAGGGGGGCTTATAGTTTGTGATCGGGCGGCATTTGCAACACTGGGTGATTCAGATGGAATAAGAGATTAGGAGATAAGATATACTATATTTGGCTCTGGTTTTGTGCGGAATTCGTATTGCGATTCACAAGATCAAAAGCTAGAAATCAAGAGTTGAAATGGTTAATGGTGCTGACAGTGTCTCTCCCTTGTCTTTGCTTCTCTTCTAAAGAGAGTCTGGTCTGAAATGCTAAGAGACTCGGGCGGGAGAAGGGTCTCAGTTTAAAAAAAGTCATTTCTGTCTTGTCAATTTTTCCACTAGACTTGTCGATTTTTGGAGATTAGGGAAAGACAATGTCCGTACCTTAAAACCCGATGATAATGTTCAGGCAATCGTGGCCGAACTGATCGTCCTTCTGTCGGTGGATGGAGATCATTCGAGAATGAAGACGAATCTCACCAGCATATCTAGTTATGAATCGATTGAGTCGTCCATTTCCTTCCTTTGATGGAATTGCTAACAATAAAGTAATTCGAGATATCCTCATGAAAAGATCATTTCAAAAGAAGAGCAAACAAAAGGATCCTCACCTCTCGACAAAAATCTTTTAGACACTTCTAGTTGCGTTGGGGCAAATGAAAGTTATCAACTCGCTGTCTTCTTGATCTACCCCTTCTCTGGAGCAGAACCAGCTAATTGTGAGGAAGGGAATTTTCTGGATCCTGCAATATTCAATCAGATACCGGGGTCTACAAGAAATTCATGGGTTACAACACTCGCTTGCTTTCAAGTCTGTTCCAGTCCTACTCTAAGGATCTCTGACCCACATTTTTCTCGGTAAAGAGCCTTTTCTATTGTATTAGATTACTGTTAGCAATCATAGGATCGATGAATGCATCTCTCGATTACTCTTCACTTCGAATCACTCTCAATCTTCGATACTTTGATTTGAAACGAATTTAGGAGTACTAGTATTACTCACTCAAGACCAAGTTTCTCAATCTGCGGATGTTGTCATCTCAATGGAAGCAGAATGGTGAACAAATTCTTAAATGTATCACCACGTTTTTGAATTTCTGGATCGATTTGAGATTGGTATACAACGAATGGGCCCATATTGATCTTGGAGCTGAATTGCGAGACGCAGCTTTAGCGCAGTACGTTGTGCTAATCATTCCTTCCTTCTTCCTCGAAGATAAAATGATCACCGATCTTTTCTAGAGAAGAGGAAGTTGGAACAGCGGTACATTTTTGGCTTATTTTCAGCTCGTAATTTTTGGAATTGAGGTCAACTACGGTCTAGCCATTATAATATGTCGATCACAGTAATCAATGGAATTCTCGCCGATGGACTTCCCAAGTCATCCTCTCTTCCCGTTTTGGGTAAACACTCGATTCCCTACGCACACGCAATTTAGCGAAATCGTATGAGTATGCGTAGATGAGAGCGTCTCTAGTATCTTTATCGAAAAATAATAGGGATGCGTGTCCCTCCAGAATAGATGTTTTCAACCAAGCGGAACCTGAAGATGGGGTACTACATCTGCCTAATTGTGTTATTCGAAAAATAGTCTTGGCTAATTATGAGTCAAGCAAGCTTATCATGTATTTAAAGGGCGGTCACCTTCAAATAAATAATCCAATATATAAAACTGATTTCGAAAACTATTTATGAAATAATGAATTTAATTTATTTTCAAAGTCTTTTCGTCCCCGGTCAACTCATTCTTATGAGTATCGCTGTTCTCTATATAATCGCACGTAGAAAAATCAAGAAAGGCCCTCTGTCATTCCTCAGTTTCGTTTTTCGTTTTTTTTTTAGAATAATTGAGTGAGTTCGGAGTGCACTATCGTAATCCATTACATTACTCATCCCAAAGGTCCTCGAAAAGAGGAATAACAATCCGGAGGTAAATCTCTTGAAAGAAAGGGCACTCGAGCGTCTTTTTTGCTTTTTTTTCTGCGCTAATTAGATAACTTCCCAGGTGGGATTTTCTCAAGGATCTAATCAAGAATTCTCCTCGATCCACGGGTGGTCGATTCTTCTTCAAGATTCTGCTCTACGTTGTTCGAATCTTTCGTAGCAACTTTCTCACTTTTGTGCTATTCCAAGTTGCTCATCTATTCAATCTAATAGTCGTTCTGCAGTCGTTTAATTCAGATGAGTACCAAAAAGCGCTCAATAACAATGCCCTTTCAGGAGTGAAAGTAGCCACGGAAGCGTACAAAGGAGATTACGGTGTTTAGCTTTTTTTTATAATCGTCAACATCGGAAAAATTATCGCTACTAGTATTTCCTACTCTTCTCCCATTGTTCTCCTATTACAAGCTCCTCCTTATTTTACTATTGGATTACATTTGTATAATATGCACGTTTTGCTCGAATTGCTCACTCTCGGCTGATGTATGCTTTCTTTTTTTCTTATATGTGATCAGTAATCCGTTTTTTTTTTGTTTTTGATTTTATTACTGATTAAGTAGCCTGCGCAATATGATACATCAAATGCAACGAAGCGACTTAATTCACCCCACCAGAAGCTCTAGATTACATGCAAAATGGAAACCCAGGCACACACTCATTGATTCTTCTGAGAAGGCATATTGCATGACTATCGTAATTTCAAACCCTTCCTCTCTTTTTGCTGCGTTTCATTTATGCCATGCGGCGAATTTCATGCTATCGTATCATTATCTTGCATGAACCTATTTTTTGAGACTTTATCCGATTATGAAAAAAAACTGCGTACCCTTGACAACAATTCTCTTCGGTCAAGTAGCACTGTACGCATCCCAAAAAAGGAATCCCTCAATTTTGATTTCGAGCAGATTCAGTTGAACACATCCCTCCCATTTACGTCTTCACCGCCCCCCCCCACATTTATCGATCATTCCCTTTAGCCCTTGATTTGAGAGGTGATTATTTTACCCACATCGAGCCTGCATTAATCTTGCTCACTATTGCAGTTCATCTAACATTACCACATTGATGATCATGTTTCAGGTAATGGTATCAACCATGACTCAGATCCTGGAATCACTCCGGATCGTCGGTCTTTTGGTCGTTATCACTTTCGTCAGCTTAGCCACAATAGTCATCATTCGCTTCGGATTCGGAAAGACGTGCATCAAGTAAGAAACGAGTTCTCCCCCCGTAGGCAAAATAGGAAGAGAAGGGATTAGGCAATTTCAAAAGGTGATCAAAATGAGTCCAATTCAGAGCCACGCTCATTCTCCTCTTCTTGTCTCTCCTCGTTTTTGGGGGATCACAACTCGGCAATACAGTATACAACCTGGTGACGGTCCCAGACGATTCTCGTAAGATATTGGGCGTATTTTTATTGGGGCTTTTTTAAACATGTTTTTGAGAGAACTCTCATTGTTTTGATAGAACACAAAGGGTTGGAAACATTGCGTGAAGGAATGAATTACAGAGAAGAGGGAGTGGTTCGTCGCCGCAAATGCTGCGGCCAACGCCATCTATGCACCGAATGTACGCAAGTCTTTTTTTAATCGATATTTGCACTTTCCAATATAGATCCCGCCCCTCCCAAGAAACTCCGCCCCTTCTATTCCCCAAATGGCTCGCTAGTCTCCGCCCCTTTGAGATACCGTTCTCCCTAGCACTGAAAACGGATATGGAGGGGGCGGATGAACTAAAATAGCGAGAAACTAAATAATAAAACACAAATATTTGTAGCTTCTCATTGCTGTATGGTATTCCACACGAAAGGCAGCACAAAAACCCGAAAGCCATGCCTTCATCAAAAATATTGTCTTCATCTTTGCTGAAATAATTTCGATAAGTTCCGTTCGCGCACCATAAATAGTTAAAATGGTTGTTCCAGGTTGCTTTGTCAGTGGTGGTTGCAGTTCTTGTTATTATGGGTTCGTTCAAACTATTTATATGAAAAACTATAAGAAAACACTAAATAAGCAAATGCATTCCTAGATTGATATAAAGCGACGTTTTAATTTGGCTTCATGCATTGCTTGAAGTAATAATGACACATCCTGTTTCAGATATGTTCCGTCACGCCTTTCTCATCATCTTTTTGCTTGATGCTCTGACAGTATTGGTGAGAAATAGATGAAAATGTCAAAATAACTCTACATTCCCAGATCGCATACATACTCACTTCCAATTCTCCTATTCGAACTAATGAGGTATCTCGCTGACTTTTCGTTTGCCATTTTCCATTGTCTTGTCCCCGCCCCTTCCACTTCAACGGGGAGGAGGGTTAGAAAAAACATCGACCCGGGTAGAAATTGGCATGAGAGGCTTCCTAACAAGCCGAGAAATAAATGCTCAATGGAGTATATATTCGCCTTATTATTATACTAGCACCTTTTTCAGTACTCGGCCATTTTGGATGCTAATCACCCTCCCCTGAGTTTGATAGGGAAGTTTGCTCAACTCTCTCTTGGGGCGGAGCATAGGGAATCATAGGGAATCAGAGGAATATCATAGGAGAATCATAGGGAAGCATAGGGAATCATAGGGAAAAAGAGCATAGGGAATCAGCATAGGGAATCAGAGCGGAGCATAGGAGCATAGGATGATCTAGTAAATTTCCTATGGTTCCACATTTTTTTAGAATCGCAAATCAATACGATGGTTCCTGAACAGCATTCTGAATGTAACTATAATCTGCAAGGTTCGGTGCATTGACAAAATAATGGGCGAACATGTTAAACAATCTTTAACAGTCGTTCTCATACATCTGTGCATTTATCGCTTTCACGTCAGTTGTCGAAAGTGACACAAGAAGCGCAATCTTATACGGTTCAATGTTCTACATGAGTGTAAGTTGGGATAATGAAAAGTGAATTCGTGTTGTAATTCAACAGGTCAATTCGTTCCATGCGTTTGCTTGCTCGCTTTTCGTCCCCACGAATTTCATTCCAGCTCACTCCATATATCGATTCTTCCCTACTAAAGTTTACACAATCCAAAAGCGAGGCTTTGGCGCAAGCTACGAGTTTTTAATAAGTTTCTTCCAGATATTTCGGCAGTTGCAATTCCGGTGCCAGAATTGCTCCATCCACTACTGTCCTTTCGATGACTACTAGGATCAACAATTATACGACCACGAATCATGATAATGTCGCAATAGAAATTCATTAAAAAAGACGAATCAAGCAAGAATGTTGATACCTGTTCATATCGGCTGTTCTCATACTCTTTTTAAACACAATTCTACTCACATCGTATTCCCTATTGCAATACATTGCTGGAAGAACTGATTCCAGGTCTGAAGACAGCAATACATATCTTCTCACTGGTGAATACGGTTCTAGCAAAAAACGGCACATCGCAATGAAACATCCTGGTCGCCTCCTTGACATAACTCAGACGATTCTTCCAGGCCGTTGAGTCAAGCTCCTCTCACTTCTCAGATGATTGGGAATGATTAGAGTGAACAAATCGATTCGATAGTGATGGTGGGGACTAAGCAAAGAGATGAGAAACCAAGAATAATCTATTGAAGACACTGTTAGTAGCACACAATACTGATTAGTATGCAACTTTGTATCATGAGAAACGTATAAAAATATCTCTCATCAAACAGGCTCCCGAAGACCGTGGTTCAATGATATAAGAAACGGCGCTTTTTGGTCTTGCTGGTGAAGAAACAATGAAAAATCTTTTTTTTAAATAAAGGGCGGGAAAAGGAGGCGAACCGCGTGCCTTTCGAGTTCGATAGCCTGTTCTTACGACGCTCATGTATTAGAAGCGAACTACGGTCAAGCTGTTATGACCGTACTTGGGATTCTTGCGGATTCACTTAAAAAGTCCTTTAGTTAATGATTGTACTCAAAAGCAAAAAAAGCGTATCTTTTGCATTACCTTGTTCGAAATATCAATTTTACGGAACCTTACATTACATTTACATTTAATCAACTTTATCAGCTGGGTGAGGGTGATCGTGGGACAATTTCGAGAGAATCTCGAAATTGTCCCACGATCGGTGGAATCGGAAGATGATCGATTGGACACCAAGAGGGAAGCGAAAGAGAGGAAGGCCCGCTAAGAGATGGAGAGACGACTTCGTCAACGCTGCCGGTCCTCAGTTCATGCAACTCGCAAGACACGATCACACGCAATGGAGAACTATCATGGCAACCCAGCGGAACCTTACCTGACTGCAATATTTGAAATTAGAAGAAGGATCAGATTGCAGATAAACAGTTGCACAGTATAAAACATTTAAATATAGATTTTCGTGTTGAAATTCTCGATTTCCTTCTTCTCTTGGTGTAACTCATCGTCATGAGTGCTGATGTTCTCTTTGTAATCGACAGTTGACAAAACTAGGAAAGCTGCTCTATCACTCGTCATTCCTTTTTTAGTCTGCAAGAAAAGGACTTCGTGAGTGCGAACGTTTGAGATCGAGAAAGACATCCTCTAAAAATCCTCTAGATTACTCATCCACAAGGTCCGCGAAAACAGGAATAACAACCCAGGAGGTTAATTTCTTGAGCTTTAGGGTACTTGAGAGTTTTTCTATCTATTTTCCCTAATCAGCCCACTCTCTAGGGGTGATCATTATCTCAAGGGTCTATTGAACAAATTTCCTCGATGCACGTGTGGTCGTCTCTTCTTCGCGACTCTTCTCGACGGTTATCGAATATTCCATAGCAACCGATTTTGAGCTCTTCCAAGTTGCTCATCTGGTTTGTTCAACCATACTTGGCGGGTCATGATAGAGCCGCAACAATCTCTTTTTCCCTCGTCAAGACTGATTTAGTGTTTTTGTATAAAAATGAATGATTCGCTTCCAAATTGTCTGATCTACCGAACCACAAACTGATTTAACCAGAAAATGGCCAAAAAGGCAACGAATCCCAACTGTATGGTCAAAATCGATTTCTCATTATCAAAACAACGTCGTTGCAAAAAATATCGGACAAATTATTGAAATTTAAACGCTTTTGCCCGTTTGTCATTGCTCTTCCATTCTTCCCCGCGTCACCTACTAAATTTGAACGCATTTTCATTGGTTGTTGGGATCAAAAACGGTAGCGCTGTATTCTAATAGTTGTTAAATATACTTATAATTCTGACGGGTGCCAAAATTAGTTCGCAAAAGTGCCCTCTCTGCATTGAAAGTTGCCGTAGACAACAAGAGAGCGAATGGTGGTTTATCTCTTTCTTCGGACACAAAGAAAGATTTTTCCGTCTACCTGAAACCGATAGCTAATCTTTCTCCGATTGTCTCCCTGTTACGAGCTCGTTCTCATCCCAAACACATATCTTTCCGTCTTATGCTGTGGAAATTTCGTTGGTCAAAAGTGGAAAACGATTTTTTACACTTTTTCATTGTTTTTTCCTAGTCAAGCTACAGCTTCTAATGCAGGGGGTGATAAACACGATTGGAACATTGTCCTTTTTGATTGGAGATTTCGTGCAGTTTGAGCTGAATGTGAGTTAGACGAGCTTCCCCCATTGCGCGGGGAAATTTCCCCAAATAAATTTGCGCATCATTACATTGCGATAGATTATCAGATATTTTACATATTTACGATCAGTAATTCCTTTAGTTGTCTATGTGGATGATTCAGAAGTCTGCGCAATTTGAAACATCAAATTCAATGAAGCAAAAGAATTATACGTCCAGAAGCTCTATATTATGTGGTGTTAGTTTTCGGAAAAAGGGAATGGAAAAAGGCCAAGATTTGAATTCCCGCAATTTCTTATCTCAGTTCTCCGTGGAGCAATCGACTCAAAATTTCGTTTATAGGTGTAAAAGGGTTGAAAAATGTTATATTCGAAGTTTTGAGTCGATTGCTCCACGGAGAACTGAGATATGAAATTGCGGGAATTCAAATCTTGGCCTTTTTCCGTTTCCTTTTTCCGAAAACTAACACCACATTACACGCAAAATGGAAACCCATGCATAACCGCATCGATTCTTCTTAGAAGGATTATTAAATGTCACTCTGGAATATAATATTCTCAAGCCCTCTTCGCTTTTTATTTTTCTGCAATCGCTTTCAACGACGCTAGATCTATCATATTTGCACTAATGCATAATACAATAGGCGTAAATTTGCACCAATCCAACGCTTGATGCATACCTAACTCTGTACTCCTTATTGTCTTAATCGACGTTACTAAATAGCGATCGAGAATTACAACGAATATATCCTAATTTTGAATTGACCTAATGTTAATCGATATCTTTGAACGCGCATCCGGTTTTGTGATCCAATTAGATATATTCACACCTAACCCTCGCCCTCTCCAATAACCCCATAATTATTGATTGCGCAGAGTGGAACTCCATCACTGCCGTACATGCATCACTTTCGAGAGTATTACATTTATAAATGTTAACAAAATGTCGAAATGGTACTTCCTGTATTTACCAAGACGAGAGAGATCACACAAAAGTGGGAGGGCCGCCATCGTTCATGTTTGGTAAACAATGGAAGTGCGTGTTTGATTGTTTCCTATGATCGCGTAATTTTCTATATTTAATATCTGTTCTCTTCCCCGTTCTTGCCCCCCCTCATCCTCCGATCATCCGACTTCTCCTCATCGCGTAAAGAATTGACCCCTTTCCTGTCTTGTATCCGGCTCAATTTCATTTTAAAAACTTCATGCTGCGCTTTGGCGATAATGGTGTTGCAACTACCTCGAATCTCGTTAGATCACTCAATATTTTTGCATCATTCGAAATATCGCCGCTTTATGTGATCATGCAATCACCTCTGATCATTGTAGGAATTGGTGCTGATCATGACTCAGCTTTCGGATTCTATCCAGTTATACGCTCTTTCTGTCGAACTCTTCCTTCTCGTCACTGGAATTGTCATCGTTTTGCGTGAGGATGGAAAGAAATGCATCAAGTAAGAATCCGATTCTCATTGCGTTGAAACGGGAAACTGCGTTGAAACTTAATCCGCGTCGTCGAAATATGACCTCCAATACGAAATGAGATCAATCTAGAGTCGCTTTCGTCCTCTACTTGCTATCTTTGGCCGCAGTTGGAGGCACTCAGTACGGCAATCTACTGTATGAAAGAGAAATGAACGTCGCTTTCCCAATCGATATGGATCACACTGGTAATATAAAGGGAGATTTCTCCCCCCAGGAAAGGGTGGGGAGCATTAAAGGGACAGTAAACACACAAATTCTTGTTCATTTGATCCACTTTCCAAGAGCGACATAAGGATAGAGATAGTTTGCCCCCTATCCGATATCAGCCCAAGTGGAGCAGCGGTAAAACGCTTGTCTAGCGATCGTGAGGTCGCGTGTTCGACACCCAGCCTATGCTTTTGTTTCTTCCCACGGGACGAAAATCGTGGCGAGACCTTGAAAATTGCGGGAATTCAACGGTGCCTTTACTGTCCCTTTAACCGCCCCCCATCCGCACTAGAGTATAATTGAACACCTCATTTTGAACATGTTTCTGGAAAAGGGCGGAAAATGTTACAAAACAATCATATTACCAATATACAGATAAGAAGGAGTGGTTCCTCGCTGCTCACTCGGCAGCGATCACTTTCTCTACACTGAATGTAAGCAATTTAAAATCCTTTTTTCCCTCAAAATCGAGGGATCTGGATAAGTAATCCTCTAAAAATTTCTTTCTATTCTCAGCTTCTCATCGCCACCTATACTTCATCTCGAAATTCGATGCGCCCTGTGACTCA
Organism: Pristionchus fissidentatus; assembly: GCA_036245785.1. Taxonomy (NCBI): domain Eukaryota; kingdom Metazoa; phylum Nematoda; class Chromadorea; order Rhabditida; family Neodiplogasteridae; genus Pristionchus; species Pristionchus fissidentatus. The sequence goes on from BTSY01000007.1 coordinate 5,646,102, forward strand.
TCGTTGCTTTTTTGCTGCAATCATTGCTGTTAGTGCCAAACTTACAGCTGAAATAAGTTAATTAATCGTTGTAGCTCATCATTTCATCGGGTCCGGCCGTACTTGTAATTATGGGTAAGTATCCCTTTCCATAGAACATATGGAAACGGTGGGTGATTCAGCGTAAGATCACCAATTATCCGAATCAACGAAGCATGAGATTAAGCATTTGCAGAGTTGCTCCCGTATGCCTTCCTGGCCAATTGTGTGCTCGATTGTGTGGCACTCATGGTGAGAACGAAACGAAATATGAAAACAAATATCCTCTTTTCTAGCTCGCGGCGATTCGCCTTCACTACACGTCCGCGACGATCGTCAAAACATCGCGAGACTTAATTCTACAGATGTTGATCGTTACTACCGTGATCAAGGTACGGATCTGCTGAAACAGTAATTAACATTATCGCTCAGTTCTTCGCCTACTTCCCTTCTCCCCTCTTGTACTTCAGCACTCACAAGAAGGACACACATAATGGCACAAATAATGCTCTTGTTCTCACAACTTTTTGGTATATGACTGTAAGTTGTAACGGCCTCTTCCTCAAATCACATATACTGTTATATCATAGACCAACGCGCTGAACGCTCTAGCTTGTGCTCTAATCGTCCTCTGGAATCTCTTTCCTTTCCGTACCTGCAAAGTGTACATCATATACGGATGTGAAGCTATTGTCGAGTGAATGAGGAATTAAATATCTATTCTAAAATTCTGCTTCAGGGGAATCAAGGCGAAAAAAGCTGGATCTGGAGTTTCTCCTGCCATTATCTCGCTTGGCGAAAATACACAAGCAGAAAATTCGACAGTAGTCGAAGTAACAGCGCCAAGGAAATATGGAATATCAGTGATCTACAATCCACGAGCTGCCGATATGAACGACGAGATATCCACAATCGGAGTAGGAGCGGCTGTCAGCTCTCCCGATGTTCCGTCAGAAGACAGTAATTCTTCTGAAGATAGTAATTATGTTCCGCCAGAAGACAGTAATTCTGTCGTGGCTCAGAATCATCCCACAGTCTCATGGGACGACATGGAATCCCTATCTTCTGTCGAACTTCCCGCAGGTCTCAGTGAGGTAGTGTTCTTACAGGAGGAGCCGCATAGTCGATATGGAGTTCCCGAATAAGACCATGTTGGATCGAATATTATCATGAAAAAACGTCTTTTAAAACTGCTAAGGAGATCTTCTCTGTGGGGAAGAGGCTAAAATTAGTCCGGAAAATCCACCAATCTCACTAAGGGTGGAGAAGGCTTAAGACTTGTTTAGCAGTTTTAAACCCCCGATTATTTCTTACTTTTATGATAGTATTCGATCCCATTAGGTCTCATTCGCAAACTCCTTGTCGACTATGCGTCTTGTTAGAGTGAATAACATTTTCATAATAAATTGCAGGGCGTGGATGGGTATGATCGTCGGCCCATGGGTGATGTCATTCCTCAAGAGGAAGAGAGTGAAGACGACTTTGAAGAAGAGGTTCGATCTACAAAATGTGATTCTAAGATTAAAAAATGAATATTTCTGCAGTTGACACCACGACCATCTTCCATTCGCCGTAGACCGCAAGCCATAGATCTGAGACACAGTTGGAAAATGTGAATGTCGAAAGAGGGAACAATCACGTCTGTACACGTAATACTCACAATTTTTATATTCAAGTATTCGCTACCTCATGTGTTATGATAAATTCACGCATATTACCTCATTCTTGTGCGCTTCGGAGTTGAACGGCTGTCGCTCGCGAATGAACGAAAAAAGGTCAGGAGAATGGTTGAAGAGATGTGATGGGCACAGGCACAGCAGTTTCTCATGTGCTCACACACTGTTAAGAAGAGGGGGAGAAGAGATGCGGAACCAAGAGGTAATCCCGGTTCGCGTAATGTGTGTGCGCGAGATAAGACCGGCGATGAAACATCAGCGTCGGTTTAACTACTCAAGTTTGAGGTAAAGATTCGGTCTGGCTCGTTGAAAGACGTGTCCTAAATATGCCTAACCGCAAATTTTGGAACGACGTTGCCTAGGCGGCGTCAACAACGTGACCAAGTTAGTACCGTGTATATTTTGGTATAAGCCGTAAGTAAGCCACAAGAGTAAGCTACATTTGCTTCGTATCCCTTCAGTGAATTGGATTGTGCTATAATGTAATTGCATCGTATCTTTATGTCTCATATTTTAAGAAGCGTGAGACATGCTCGTCTTTTCTAGTTTTGAATTCACTAATTTGAATTCACTTGTATTGGATCTCGGTCTCCTCCTTCTCAAGCTCAGATCTGTCGGGACATGAGAGGGGTTTAGAGTCCATGTTTATTATTTATATTTATATTTATTATTTATTTATTTGCTACACCCGCGAAGGGTGTGACAGCAAATATAAAAGCGATGAAGAATGTAAGATAATCTAAACGGAGGTATGGAAAAGTGACGGGGAGGGTTTTAGAGAGGAACATCGGGACACGGAAGTCCAATTTGGGAGATGAGGTTGACGAAGTCTCAGAACGGGGAAAAATGTTAAAAATTCTGATCTATATATTTCTGATGGATCAAGTGGAGAAACTGTGAGACGATGACTAGAATAATAGAACTTTCAATAAATGGGCACAAAGTAGTAAATGCAATTTAATCGATTGCAAAGAATGTTGGTAGTCACAAATACGGTGTAATTTACAGAGAAAAGGTGATGAGCAAATGAAGTGGGAAGATTCTCTCTTCTAGCAATAGGGATATGAATCGAAAGAAGCGTTATGCCTAGTTGAATGATTACGAAGAACAAAGAAATCAGACGGGAGACATTTACTGCTTTATTACGTTCACGCTGTTTAAAAAGAATGATTGACCCGAATAGGTACTGTTTCGTATTCCAATGGATTGTTTTAGTTTTTGGCCTAAAATGAGCTGAAAAATTATATAAATTTTAAAAAAATTTTAAAATTCAAATAAATTATAAAATTGAGATGCAATTTTTTCGACGACAATATTTTTCAAAAACAGTGAAAAATTCAACCAAAAAAGAGAAACGAAAAATGCACAGCTCTGCAACGTATTCATGTGATAGTTAGCTAATCGAGACTCGTAACAAGGCGGGAATATGACACAAAGAAGCGCGATAACGCAATAATTTAGTGAAGAGGTGTTGGGGTTTCTCTAACTTTATAACACGGCTTTTTGATGAGGGTTACCAAACCGGGGGAGCATGCTCAATGATTGGGACTATGAAATAACAGTAGGCACGAATGTATGGATCTACAACCGTAAAAAAGTAAAGGTAAAGGTACTTCCCGACTTCGAGCTGGGCTCGCGGGAGAACACTGCTAGGCCAGTGTTACAACAGTACATGATACTTAACATTTTTTGGCTTTCTGACATATAAAATCAATATGAGATTGAAAGGTCACTAGTGGATACATACATCTAAGTCAAAAATAGCTTGGAGAAGTATTCGGATCGGGAATTGGAGGAAGTGTTTAGAGAATATTGATTGTTGTGATTTAATTTGCTTCTGTAAAGAACAGTGCATTTGTTCTGCAAGTTCATGTTTGACAATCATGCAACCCAAGTTGAAGTTGAAAAGTCCAGATTTGGAGAATGGGTGACGAGGAGCTTGATAGCATCAGCAAAAGACGGAATTTGAATAGGCGGGAAATGAAAGAATACATTTTTCCGATGAAATTTAAGATCATCGATTCTCTCTGTCCACTCATCTTCATCGCGTCCTTCTCTTGCGCCGTGGTCGTCGTGTCGGGACCTGCGAGGGGTACTGTGTCCATCAATCGATAATCATGACTGTGAAAGTAATGGACACCAACACTTACTCCGTCGCTCGTCGATCCTCTTTGTCCACTCATCTTCATCGCGTCCTTCTCTTGCGCCGTGGTCGTCGTGTCGGGACCTGCGAGGAGTACTGTGTCCATCAATCGATAATCATGACTGTGAAAGTAAAGAAGACCAACACTCACTCCGTCGCTCGTCGATCCTCTCTGTCCACTCATCTTCATCGCCTCCTTCTCTTGCGCCGTGCTCGTCGTGTCGGGACCTGCGAGGAGTACTGTGTCCATCAATCGATAATCATGGCTGTGAAAGTAAAGAAGACCAACACTCACTCCGTCGCTCGTCGATCCTCTCTGTCCACTCATCTTCATCGCCTCCTTCTCTTGCGCCGTGCTCGTCGTGTCGGGACCTGCGAGGAGTACTGTGTCCATCAATCGATAATCATGACTGTGAAAGTAAAGAAGACCAACACTCACTCCGTCGCTCGTCGATCCTCTCTGTCCACTCATCTTCATCGCGTCCTTCTCTTGCGCCGTGGTCGTCGTGTCGGGACCTGCGAGGGGTACTGTGTCCATCAATCGATAATCATGACTGTGAAAGTAAAGAAGACCAACACTCACTCCGTCGCTCGTCGATCGAATCTGTCCACTCATCTTCATCGCCTCCTTCTCTTGCGCCGTGGTCGTCGTGTCGGGACCTGCGAGGGGTACTGTGTCCATCAATCGATAATCATGACTGTGAAAGTAATGGACACCAACACTCACTCCGTCGCTCGTCGATCCTCTCTGTCCACTCATCTTCATCGCGTCCTTCTCTTGCGCCGTGGTCGTCGTGTCGGGACCTGCGAGGAGTACTGTGTCCATCAATCGATAATCATGACTGTGAAAGTAAAGAATACCAACACTCACTCCGTCGCTCGTCGATCCTCTCTGTCCACTCATCTTCATCGCGTCCTTCTCTTGCGCCGTGGTCGTCGTGTCGGGACCTGCGAGGGGTACTGTGTCCATCAATCGATAATCATGACTGTGAAAGTAATGGACACCAACACTCACTCCGTCGCTCGTCGATCCTCTCTGTCCACTCATCTTCATCGCCTCCTTTTCTTGCGCCGTGGTCGTCGTGTCGGGACCTGCGAGGAGTACTGTGTCCATCAATCGATAATCATGACTGTGAAAGTAAAGAAGACCAACACTCACTCCGTCGCTCGTCGATCGAATCTGTCCACTCATCTTCATCGCCTCCTTCTCTTGCGCCGTGGTCGTCGTGTCGGGACCTGCGAGGGGTACTGTGTCCATCAATCGATAATCATGACTGTGAAAGTAATGGACACCAACACTCACTCCGTCGCTCGTCGATCCTCTCTGTCCACTCATCTTCATCGAGTCCTTCTCTTGCGCCGTGGTCGTCGTGTCGGGACCTGCGAGGAGTACTGTGTCCATCAATCGATAATCATGACTGTGAAAGTAAAGAATACCAACACTCACTCCGTCGCTCGTCGATCCTCTCTGTCCACTCATCTTCATCGCCTCCTTCTCTTGCGCCGTGGTCGTCGTGTCGGGACCTGCGAGGGGTACTGTGTCCATCAATCGATAATCATGACTGTGAAAGTAATGGACATCAACACTCACTCCGTCGCTCGTCGATCCTCTCTGTCCACTCATCTTCATCGCGTCCTTCTCTTGCGCCGTGGTCGTCGTGTCGGGACCTGCGAGGGGTACTGTGTCCATCAATCGATAATCATGACTGTGAAAGTAATGGACACCAACACTCACTCCGTCGCTCGTCGATCCTCTCTGTCCACTCATCTTCATCGCGTCCTTCTCTTGCGCCGTGGTCGTCGTGTCGGGACCTGCGAGGGGTACTGTGTCCATCAATCGATAATCATGACTGTGAAAGTAAAGAAGACCAACACTCACTCCGTCGCTAGTCGATCCTCTCTGTCCACTCATCTTCATTGCGTCCTTCTCTTGCGCCGTGGTCGTCGTGTCGGGACCTGCGAGGGGTACTGTATCCATCAATCGATAATCATGACTGTGAAAGTAAAGAAGACCAACACTCACTCCGTCGCTCGTCGATCCTCTCTGTCCACTCATCTTCATCGCCTCCTTCTCTTGCGCCGTGGTCGTCGTGTCGGGACCTGCGAGGGGTACTGTGTCCATCAATCGATAATCATGACTGTGAAAGTAATGGACACCAACACTCACTCCGTCGCTCGTCGATCCTCTCTGTCCACTCATCTTCATCGCCTCCTTCTCTTGCGCCGTGGTCGTCGTGTCGGGACCTGCGAGGGGTACTGTATCCATCAATCGATAATCATGACTGTGAAAGTAAAGAAGACCAACTCTCACTCCGTCGCTCGTCGATCCTCTCTGTCCACTCATCTTCATCGCCTCCTTCTCTTGCGCCGTGGTCGTCGTGTCGGGACCTGCGAGGGGTACTGTGTCCATCAATCGATAATCATGACTGTGAAAGTAAAGAAGACCAACACTCACTCCGTCGCTCGTCGATCCTCTCTGTCCACTCATCTTCATCGCCTCCTTCTCTTGCGCCGTGGTCGTCGTGTCGGGACCTGCGAGGGGTACTGTGTCCATCAATCGATAATCATGACTGTGAAAGTAATGGACACCAACACTCACTCCGTCGCTCGTCGATCCTCTCTGTCCACTCATCTTCATCGCGTCCTTCTCTTGCGCCGTGGTCGTCGTGTCGGGACCTGCGAGGGGTACTGTGTCCATCAATCGATAATCATGACTGTGAAAGTAAAGAAGACCAACACTCACTCCGTCGCTCGTCGATCCTGTCTGTCCACTCATCTTCATCGCGTCCTTCTCTTGCGCCGTGGTCGTCGTGTCGGGACCTGCAAGGGGTACTGTGTCCATCAATCGATAATCATGACTGTGAAAGTAAAGAATACCAACACTCACTCCGTCGCTCGTCGATCCTCTCTGTCCACTCATCTTCATCGCCTCCTTCTCTTGCGCCGTGGTCATCGTGTCGGGACCTGCGAGGGGTACTGTGTCCATCAATCGATAATCATGACTGTGAAAGTAAAGAAGACCAACACTCACTCCGTCGCTCGTCGATCCTCTCTGTCCACTCATCTTCATCGCGTCCTTCTCTTGCGCCGTGATCGTCGTGTCGGGAACTGCGAGGGGTACTGTGTCCATCAATAGATAATCATGACTGTGAAAGTAATGGACACCAACACTCACTCCGTCGCTCGTCGATCCTCTCTGTCCACTCATCTTCATCGCCTCCTTCTCTTGCGCCGTGGTCGTCGTGTCGGGACCTGCGAGGGGTACTGTGTCCATCAATCGATAATCATAACTGTGAAAGTAAAGAAGACCAACACTCACTCCGTCGCTCGTCGATCCTCTCTGTCCACTCATCTTCATCGCGTCCTTCTCTTGCGCCGTGGTCGTCGTGTCGGGACCTGCGAGGGGTACTGTGTCCATCAATCGATAATCATGACTGTGAAAGTAAAGAATACCAACACTCACTCCGTCGCTCGTCGATCCTCTCTGTCCACTCATCTTCATCGCCTCCTTCTCTTGCGCCGTGGTCGTCGTGTCGGGACCTGCGAGGGGTACTGTGTCCATCAATCGATAATCATGACTGTGAAAGTAAAGAAGACCAACACTCACTCCGTCGCTCGTCGATCCTCTCTGTCCACTCATCTTCATCGCGTCCTTCTCTTGCGCCGTGGTCGTCGTGTCGGGACCTGCGAGGGGTACTATGTCCATCAATCGATAATCATGACTGTGAAAGTAATGGACACCAACACTCACTCCGTCGCTCGTCGATCTTCTCTGTCCACTCATCTTCATCGCGTCCTTCTCTTGCGCCGTGGTCGTCGTGTCGGGACCTGCGAGGGGTACTGTGTCCATCAATCCATAATCATGACTGTGAAAGTAAAGAAGACCAACACTCACTCCGTCGCTCGTCGATCTTCTCTGTCCACTCATCTTCATCGCGTCCTTCTCTTGCGCCGTGGTCGTCGTGTCGGGACCTGCGAGGAGTACTGTGTCCATCACTCGATAATCATGACTGTGAAAGTAAAGAAGACCAACACTCACTCCGTCGCTCGTCGATCCTCTCTGTCCACTCATCTTCATCGCCTCCTTCTCTTGCGCCGTGGTCGTCGTGTCGGGACCTGCGAGGGGTACTGTGTCCATCAATCGATAATCATGACTGTGAAAGTAAAGAAGACCAACACTCACTCCGTCGCTCGTCGATCCTCTCTGTCCACTCATCTTCATCGCGTCCTTCTCTTGCGCCGTGGTCGTCGTGTCGGGAACTGCGAGGGGTACTGTGTCCATCAATAGATAATCATGACTGTGAAAGTAATGGACACCAACGCTCACTCCGTCGCTCGTCGATCTTCTCTGTCCACTCATCTTCATCGCCTCCTTTTCTTGCGCCGTGGTCGTCGTGTCGGGACCTGCGAGGAGTACTGTGTCCATCAATCGATAATCATGACTGTGAAAGTAAAGAAGACCAACACTCACTCCGTCGCTCGTCGATCGAATCTGTCCACTCATCTTCATCGCCTCCTTCTCTTGCGCCGTGGTCGTCGTGTCGGGACCTGCGAGGGGTACTGTGTCCATCAATCGATAATCATGACTGTGAAAGTAATGGACACCAACACTCACTCCGTCGCTCGTCGATCCTCTCTGTCCACTCATCTTCATCGCGTCCTTCTCTTGCGCCGTGGTCGTCGTGTCGGGACCTGCGAGGAGTACTGTGTCCATCAATCGATAATCATGACTGTGAAAGTAAAGAATACCAACACTCACTCCGTCGCTCGTCGATCCTCTCTGTCCACTCATCTTCATCGCCTCCTTCTCTTGCGCCGTGGTCGTCGTGTCGGGACCTGCGAGGGGTACTGTGTCCATCAATCGATAATCATGACTGTGAAAGTAATGGACATCAACACTCACTCCGTCGCTCGTCGATCCTCTCTGTCCACTCATCTTCATCGCGTCCTTCTCTTGCGCCGTGGTCGTCGTGTCGGGACCTGCGAGGGGTACTGTGTCGATCAATCGATAATCATGACTGTGAAAGTAAAGAATACCAACACTCACTCCGTCGCTCGTCGATCTTCTCTGTCCACTCATCTTCATCGCGTCCTTCTCTTGCGCCGTGGTCGTCGTGTCGGGACCTGCGAGGAGTACTGTGTCCATCACTCGATAATCATGACTGTGAAAGTAAAGAAGACCAACACTCACTCCGTCGCTCGTCGATCTTCTCTGTCCACTCATCTTCATCGCGTCCTTCTCTTGCGCCGTGGTCGTCGTGTCGGGACCTGCGAGGAGTACTGTGTCCATCACTCGATAATCATGACTGTGAAAGTAAAGAAGACCAACACTCACTCCGTCGCTCGTCGATCCTCTCTGTCCACTCATCTTCATCGCCTCCTTCTCTTGCGCCGTGGTCGTCGTGTCGGGACCTGCGAGGGGTACTGTGTCCATCAATCGATAATCATGACTGTGAAAGTAAAGAAGACCAACACTCACTCCGTCGCTCGTCGATCCTCTCTGTCCACTCATCTTCATCGCGTCCTTCTCTTGCGCCGTGGTCGTCGTGTCGGGAACTGCGAGGGGTACTGTGTCCATCAATAGATAATCATGACTGTGAAAGTAATGGACACCAACGCTCACTCCGTCGCTCGTCGATCTTCTCTGTCCACTCATCTTCATCGCCTCCTTTTCTTGCGCCGTGGTCGTCGTGTCGGGACCTGCGAGGAGTACTGTGTCCATCAATCGATAATCATGACTGTGAAAGTAATGGACACCAACACTCACTCCGTCGCTCGTCGATCCTCTCTGTCCACTCATCTTCATCGCGTCCTTCTCTTGCGCCGTGGTCGTCGTGTCGGGACCTGCGAGGGGTACTGTGTCCATCAATCGATAATCATGACTGTGAAAGTAAAGAAGACCAACACTCACTCCGTCGCTAGTCGATCCTCTCTGTCCACTCATCTTCATTGCGTCCTTCTCTTGCGCCGTGGTCGTCGTGTCGGGACCTGCGAGGGGTACTGTATCCATCAATCGATAATCATGACTGTGAAAGTAAAGAAGACCAACACTCACTCCGTCGCTCGTCGATCCTCTCTGTCCACTCATCTTCATCGCCTCCTTCTCTTGCGCCGTGGTCGTCGTGTCGGGACCTGCGAGGGGTACTGTGTCGATCAATCGATAATCATGACTGTGAAAGTAATGGACACCAACACTCACTCCGTCGCTCGTCGATCCTCTCTGTCCACTCATCTTCATCGCGTCCTTCTCTTGCGCCGTGGTCGTCGTGTCGGGACCTGCGAGGGGTACTGTGTCCATCAATCGATAATCATGACTGTGAAAGTAAAGAAGACCAACACTCACTCCGTCGCTAGTCGATCCTCTCTGTCCACTCATCTTCATTGCGTCCTTCTCTTGCGCCGTGGTCGTCGTGTCGGGACCTGCGAGGGGTACTGTGTCCATCAATCGATAATCATGACTGTGAAAGTAAAGAAGACCAACACTCACTCCGTCGCTCGTCGATCCTCTCTGTCCACTCATCTTCATCGCGTCCTTCTCTTGCGCCGTGATCGTCGTGTCGGGAACTGCGAGGGGTACTGTGTCCATCAATAGATAATCATGACTGTGAAAGTAATGGACACCAACACTCACTCCGTCGCTCGTCGATCCTCTCTGTCCACTCATCTTCATCGCCTCCTTCTCTTGCGCCGTGGTCGTCGTGTCGGGACCTGCGAGGGGTACTGTGTCCATCAATCGATAATCATGACTGTGAAAGTAAAGAAGACCAACACTCACTCCGTCGCTCGTCGATCCTCTCTGTCCACTCATCTTCATCGCGTCCTTCTCTTGCGCCGTGGTCGTCGTGTCGGGACCTGCGAGGGGTACTGTGTCCATCAATCGATAATCATGACTGTGAAAGTAAAGAATACCAACACTCACTCCGTCGCTCGTCGATCCTCTCTGTCCACTCATCTTCATCGCCTCCTTCTCTTGCGCCGTGGTCGTCGTGTCGGGACCTGCGAGGGGTACTGTGTCCATCAATCGATAATCATGACTGTGAAAGTAAAGAAGACCAACACTCACTCCGTCGCTCGTCGATCCTCTCTGTCCACTCATCTTCATCGCGTCCTTCTCTTGCGCCGTGGTCGTCGTGTCGGGACCTGCGAGGGGTACTATGTCCATCAATCGATAATCATGACTGTGAAAGTAATGGACACCAACACTCACTCCGTCGCTCGTCGATCTTCTCTGTCCACTCATCTTCATCGCGTCCTTCTCTTGCGCCGTGGTCGTCGTGTCGGGACCTGCGAGGGGTACTGTGTCCATCAATCCATAATCATGACTGTGAAAGTAAAGAAGACCAACACTCACTCCGTCGCTCGTCGATCTTCTCTGTCCACTCATCTTCATCGCGTCCTTCTCTTGCGCCGTGGTCGTCGTGTCGGGACCTGCGAGGAGTACTGTGTCCATCACTCGATAATCATGACTGTGAAAGTAAAGAAGACCAACACTCACTCCGTCGCTCGTCGATCCTCTCTGTCCACTCATCTTCATCGCCTCCTTCTCTTGCGCCGTGGTCGTCGTGTCGGGACCTGCGAGGGGTACTGTGTCCATCAATCGATAATCATGACTGTGAAAGTAAAGAAGACCAACACTCACTCCGTCGCTCGTCGATCCTCTCTGTCCACTCATCTTCATCGCGTCCTTCTCTTGCGCCGTGGTCGTCGTGTCGGGAACTGCGAGGGGTACTGTGTCCATCAATAGATAATCATGACTGTGAAAGTAATGGACACCAACGCTCACTCCGTCGCTCGTCGATCTTCTCTGTCCACTCATCTTCATCGCCTCCTTTTCTTGCGCCGTGGTCGTCGTGTCGGGACCTGCGAGGAGTACTGTGTCCATCAATCGATAATCATGACTGTGAAAGTAAAGAAGACCAACACTCACTCCGTCGCTCGTCGATCGAATCTGTCCACTCATCTTCATCGCCTCCTTCTCTTGCGCCGTGGTCGTCGTGTCGGGACCTGCGAGGGGTACTGTGTCCATCAATCGATAATCATGACTGTGAAAGTAATGGACACCAACACTCACTCCGTCGCTCGTCGATCCTCTCTGTCCACTCATCTTCATCGCGTCCTTCTCTTGCGCCGTGGTCGTCGTGTCGGGACCTGCGAGGAGTACTGTGTCCATCAATCGATAATCATGACTGTGAAAGTAAAGAATACCAACACTCACTCCGTCGCTCGTCGATCCTCTCTGTCCACTCATCTTCATCGCCTCCTTCTCTTGCGCCGTGGTCGTCGTGTCGGGACCTGCGAGGGGTACTGTGTCCATCAATCGATAATCATGACTGTGAAAGTAATGGACATCAACACTCACTCCGTCGCTCGTCGATCCTCTCTGTCCACTCATCTTCATCGCGTCCTTCTCTTGCGCCGTGGTCGTCGTGTCGGGACCTGCGAGGGGTACTGTGTCGATCAATCGATAATCATGACTGTGAAAGTAAAGAATACCAACACTCACTCCGTCGCTCGTCGATCTTCTCTGTCCACTCATCTTCATCGCGTCCTTCTCTTGCGCCGTGGTCGTCGTGTCGGGACCTGCGAGGAGTACTGTGTCCATCACTCGATAATCATGACTGTGAAAGTAAAGAAGACCAACACTCACTCCGTCGCTCGTCGATCTTCTCTGTCCACTCATCTTCATCGCGTCCTTCTCTTGCGCCGTGGTCGTCGTGTCGGGACCTGCGAGGAGTACTGTGTCCATCACTCGATAATCATGACTGTGAAAGTAAAGAAGACCAACACTCACTCCGTCGCTCGTCGATCCTCTCTGTCCACTCATCTTCATCGCCTCCTTCTCTTGCGCCGTGGTCGTCGTGTCGGGACCTGCGAGGGGTACTGTGTCCATCAATCGATAATCATGACTGTGAAAGTAAAGAAGACCAACACTCACTCCGTCGCTCGTCGATCCTCTCTGTCCACTCATCTTCATCGCGTCCTTCTCTTGCGCCGTGGTCGTCGTGTCGGGAACTGCGAGGGGTACTGTGTCCATCAATAGATAATCATGACTGTGAAAGTAATGGACACCAACGCTCACTCCGTCGCTCGTCGATCTTCTCTGTCCACTCATCTTCATCGCCTCCTTTTCTTGCGCCGTGGTCGTCGTGTCGGGACCTGCGAGGAGTACTGTGTCCATCAATCGATAATCATGACTGTGAAAGTAAAGAAGACCAACACTCACTCCGTCGCTCGTCGATCCTCTCTGTCCACTCATCTTCATCGCCTCCTTCTCTTGCGCCGTGGTCGTCGTGTCGGGACCTGCGAGGGGTACTGTGTCCATCAATCGATAATCATGACTGTGAAAGTAAAGAAGACCAACACTCACTCCGTCGCTCGTCGATCCTCTCTGTCCACTCATCTTCATCGCGTCCTTCTCTTGCGCCGTGGTCGTCGTGTCGGGAACTGCGAGGGGTACTGTGTCCATCAATAGATAATCATGACTGTGAAAGTAATGGACACCAACGCTCACTCCGTCGCTCGTCGATCTTCTCTGTCCACTCATCTTCATCGCCTCCTTTTCTTGCGCCGTGGTCGTCGTGTCGGGACCTGCGAGGAGTACTGTGTCCATCAATAGATAATCATGACTGTGAAAGTAATGGACACCAACGCTCACTCCGTCGCTCGTCGATCTTCTCTGTCCACTCATCTTCATCGCCTCCTTTTCTTGCGCCGTGGTCGTCGTGTCGGGACCTGCGAGGAGTACTGTGTCCATCAATCGATAATCATGACTGTGAAAGTAAAGAAGACCAACACTCACTCCGTCGCTCGTCGATCGAATCTGTCCACTCATCTTCATCGCCTCCTTCTCTTGCGCCGTGGTCGTCGTGTCGGGACCTGCGAGGGGTACTGTGTCCATCAATCGATAATCATGACTGTGAAAGTAATGGACACCAACACTCACTCCGTCGCTCGTCGATCCTCTCTGTCCACTCATCTTCATCGCGTCCTTCTCTTGCGCCGTGGTCGTCGTGTCGGGACCTGCGAGGAGTACTGTGTCCATCAATCGATAATCATGACTGTGAAAGTAAAGAATACCAACACTCACTCCGTCGCTCGTCGATCCTCTCTGTCCACTCATCTTCATCGCCTCCTTCTCTTGCGCCGTGGTCGTCGTGTCGGGACCTGCGAGGGGTACTGTGTCCATCAATCGATAATCATGACTGTGAAAGTAATGGACATCAACACTCACTCCGTCGCTCGTCGATCCTCTCTGTCCACTCATCTTCATCGCGTCCTTCTCTTGCGCCGTGGTCGTCGTGTCGGGACCTGCGAGGGGTACTGTGTCGATCAATCGATAATCATGACTGTGAAAGTAAAGAATACCAACACTCACTCCGTCGCTCGTCGATCTTCTCTGTCCACTCATCTTCATCGCGTCCTTCTCTTGCGCCGTGGTCGTCGTGTCGGGACCTGCGAGGAGTACTGTGTCCATCACTCGATAATCATGACTGTGAAAGTAAAGAAGACCAACACTCACTCCGTCGCTCGTCGATCTTCTCTGTCCACTCATCTTCATCGCGTCCTTCTCTTGCGCCGTGGTCGTCGTGTCGGGACCTGCGAGGAGTACTGTGTCCATCACTCGATAATCATGACTGTGAAAGTAAAGAAGACCAACACTCACTCCGTCGCTCGTCGATCCTCTCTGTCCACTCATCTTCATCGCCTCCTTCTCTTGCGCCGTGGTCGTCGTGTCGGGACCTGCGAGGGGTACTGTGTCCATCAATCGATAATCATGACTGTGAAAGTAAAGAAGACCAACACTCACTCCGTCGCTCGTCGATCCTCTCTGTCCACTCATCTTCATCGCGTCCTTCTCTTGCGCCGTGGTCGTCGTGTCGGGAACTGCGAGGGGTACTGTGTCCATCAATAGATAATCATGACTGTGAAAGTAATGGACACCAACGCTCACTCCGTCGCTCGTCGATCTTCTCTGTCCACTCATCTTCATCGCCTCCTTTTCTTGCGCCGTGGTCGTCGTGTCGGGACCTGCGAGGAGTACTGTGTCCATCAATCGATAATCATGACTGTGAAAGTAAAGAAGACCAACACTCACTCCGTCGCTCGTCGATCGAATCTGTCCACTCATCTTCATCGCCTCCTTCTCTTGCGCCGTGGTCGTCGTGTCGGGACCTGCGAGGGGTACTGTGTCCATCAATCGATAATCATGACTGTGAAAGTAATGGACACCAACACTCACTCCGTCGCTCGTCGATCCTCTCTGTCCACTCATCTTCATCGCGTCCTTCTCTTGCGCCGTGGTCGTCGTGTCGGGACCTGCGAGGAGTACTGTGTCCATCAATCGATAATCATGACTGTGAAAGTAAAGAATACCAACACTCACTCCGTCGCTCGTCGATCCTCTCTGTCCACTCATCTTCATCGCCTCCTTCTCTTGCGCCGTGGTCGTCGTGTCGGGACCTGCGAGGGGTACTGTGTCCATCAATCGATAATCATGACTGTGAAAGTAATGGACATCAACACTCACTCCGTCGCTCGTCGATCCTCTCTGTCCACTCATCTTCATCGCGTCCTTCTCTTGCGCCGTGGTCGTCGTGTCGGGACCTGCGAGGGGTACTGTGTCGATCAATCGATAATCATGACTGTGAAAGTAATGGACACCAACACTCACTCCGTCGCTCGTCGATCCTCTCTGTCCACTCATCTTCATCGCGTCCTTCTCTTGCGCCGTGGTCGTCGTGTCGGGACCTGCGAGGGGTACTGTGTCCATCAATCGATAATCATGACTGTGAAAGTAAAGAAGACCAACACTCACTCCGTCGCTAGTCGATCCTCTCTGTCCAATCATCTTCATTGCGTCCTTCTCTTGCGCCGTGGTCGTCGTGTCGGGACCTGCGAGGGGTACTGTATCCATCAATCGATAATCATGACTGTGAAAGTAAAGAAGACCAACACTCACTCCGTCGCTCGTCGATCCTCTCTGTCCACTCATCTTCATCGCCTCCTTCTCTTGCGCCGTGGTCGTCGTGTCGGGACCTGCGAGGGGTACTGTGTCCATCAATCGATAATCATGACTGTGAAAGTAAAGAAGACCAACACTCACTCCATCGCTCGTCGATCCTCTCTGTCCACTCATCTTCATCGCCTCCTTCTCTTGCGCCGTGGTCGTCGTGTCGGGACCTGCGAGGGGTACTGTATCCATCAATCGATAATCATGACTGTGAAAGTAAAGAAGACCAACACTCACTCCGTCGCTCGTCGATCCTCTCTGTCCACTCATCTTCATCGCCTCCTTCTCTTGTGCCGTGGTCGTCGTGTCGGGACCTGCGAGGGGTACTGTGTCCATCAATCGATAATCATGACTGTGAAAGTAATGGACACCAACACTCACTCCGTCGCTCGTCGATCCTCTCTGTCCACTCATCTTCATCGCGTCCTTCTCTTGCGCCGTGGTCGTCGTGTCGGGACCTGCGAGGGGTACTGTGTCCATCAATCGATAATCATGACTGTGAAAGTAAAGAAGACCAACACTCACTCCGTCGCTCGTCGATCCTGTCTGTCCACTCATCTTCATCGCGTCCTTCTCTTGCGCCGTGGTCGTCGTGTCGGGACCTGCAAGGGGTACTGTGTCCATCAATCGATAATCATGACTGTGAAAGTAAAGAATACCAACACTCACTCCGTCGCTCGTCGATCCTCTCTGTCCACTCATCTTCATCGCCTCCTTCTCTTGCGCCGTGGTCATCGTGTCGGGACCTGCGAGGGGTACTGTGTCCATCAATCGATAATCATGACTGTGAAAGTAAAGAAGACCAACACTCACTCCGTCGCTAGTCGATCCTCTCTGTCCAATCATCTTCATTGCGTCCTTCTCTTGCGCCGTGGTCGTCGTGTCGGGACCTGCGAGGGGTACTGTATCCATCAATCGATAATCATGACTGTGAAAGTAAAGAAGACCAACACTCACTCCGTCGCTCGTCGATCCTCTCTGTCCACTCATCTTCATCGCCTCCTTCTCTTGCGCCGTGGTCGTCGTGTCGGGACCTGCGAGGGGTACTGTGTCCATCAATCGATAATCATGACTGTGAAAGTAAAGAAGACCAACACTCACTCCATCGCTCGTCGATCCTCTCTGTCCACTCATCTTCATCGCCTCCTTCTCTTGCGCCGTGGTCGTCGTGTCGGGACCTGCGAGGGGTACTGTATCCATCAATCGATAATCATGACTGTGAAAGTAAAGAAGACCAACACTCACTCCGTCGCTCGTCGATCCTCTCTGTCCACTCATCTTCATCGCCTCCTTCTCTTGTGCCGTGGTCGTCGTGTCGGGACCTGCGAGGGGTACTGTGTCCATCAATCGATAATCATGACTGTGAAAGTAATGGACACCAACACTCACTCCGTCGCTCGTCGATCCTCTCTGTCCACTCATCTTCATCGCGTCCTTCTCTTGCGCCGTGGTCGTCGTGTCGGGACCTGCGAGGGGTACTGTGTCCATCAATCGATAATCATGACTGTGAAAGTAAAGAAGACCAACACTCACTCCGTCGCTCGTCGATCCTGTCTGTCCACTCATCTTCATCGCGTCCTTCTCTTGCGCCGTGGTCGTCGTGTCGGGACCTGCAAGGGGTACTGTGTCCATCAATCGATAATCATGACTGTGAAAGTAAAGAATACCAACACTCACTCCGTCGCTCGTCGATCCTCTCTGTCCACTCATCTTCATCGCCTCCTTCTCTTGCGCCGTGGTCATCGTGTCGGGACCTGCGAGGGGTACTGTGTCCATCAATCGATAATCATGACTGTGAAAGTAAAGAAGACCAACACTCACTCCGTCGCTCGTCGATCCTCTCTGTCCACTCATCTTCATCGCGTCCTTCTCTTGCGCCGTGGTCGTCGTGTCGGGAACTGCGAGGGGTACTGTGTCCATCAATAGATAATCATGACTGTGAAAGTAATGGACACCAACACTCACTCCGTCGCTCGTCGATCCTCTCTGTCCACTCATCTTCATCGCCTCCTTCTCTTGCGCCGTGGTCGTCGTGTCGGGACCTGCGAGGGGTACTGTGTCCATCAATCGATAATCATGACTGTGAAAGTAAAGAAGACCAACACTCACTTCGTCGCTCGTCGATCCTCTCTGTCCACTCATCTTCATCGCGTCCTTCTCTTGCGCCGTGGTCGTCGTGTCGGGACCTGCGAGGGGTACTGTGTCCATCAATCGATAATCATGACTGTGAAAGTAAAGAATACCAACACTCACTCCGTCGCTCGTCGATCCTCTCTGCCCACTCATCTTCATCGCGTCCTTCTCTTGCGCCGTGGTCGTCGTGTCGGGACCTGCGAGGGGTACTGTGTCCATCAATCGATAATCATGACTGTGAAAGTAATGGACACCAACACTCACTCCGTCGCTCGTCGATCTTCTCTGTCCACTCATCTTCATCGCGTCCTTCTCTTGCGCCGTGGTCGTCGTGTCGGGACCTGCGAGGGGTACTGTGTCCATCAATCGATAATCATGACTGTGAAAGTAAAGAAGACCAACACTCACTCCGTCGCTCGTCGATCTTCTCTGTCCACTCATCTTCATCGCGTCCTTCTCTTGCGCCGTGGTCGTCGTGTCGGGACCTGCGAGGAGTACTGTGTCCATCACTCGATAATCATGACTGTGAAAGTAAAGAAGACCAACACTCACTCCGTCGCTCGTCGATCCTCTCTGTCCACTCATCTTCATCGCCTCCTTCTCTTGCGCCGTGGTCGTCGTGTCGGGACCTGCGAGGGGTACTGTGTCCATCAATCGATAATCATGACTGTGAAAGTAAAGAAGACCAACACTCACTCCGTCGCTCGTCGATCCTCTCTGTCCACTCATCTTCATCGCGTCCTTCTCTTGCGCCGTGGTCGTCGTGTCGGGAACTGCGAGGGGTACTGTGTCCATCAATAGATAATCATGACTGTGAAAGTAATGGACACCAACACTCACTCCGTCGCTCGTCGATCCTCTCTGTCCACTCATCTTCATCGCCTCCTTCTCTTGCGCCGTGGTCGTCGTGTCGGGACCTGCGAGGGGTACTGTGTCCATCAATCGATAATCATGACTGTGAAAGTAAAGAAGACCAACACTCACTCCGTCGCTCGTCGATCCTCTCTGTCCACTCATCTTCATCGCGTCCTTCTCTTGCGCCGTGGTCGTCGTGTCGGGACCTGCGAGGGGTACTGTGTCCATCAATCGATAATCATGACTGTGAAAGTAATGGACACCAACACTCACTCCGCCGCTCGTCGATCTTCTCTGTCCACTCATCTTCATCGCGTCCTTCTCTTGCGCCGTGGTCGTCGTGTCGGGACCTGCGAGGGGTACTGTGTCCATCAATCGATAATCATGACTGTGAAAGTAAAGAAGACCAACACTCACTCCGTCGCTCGTCGATCTTCTCTGTCCACTCATCTTCATCGCGTCCTTCTCTTGCGCCGTGGTCGTCGTGTCGGGACCTGCGAGGAGTACTGTGTCCATCACTCGATAATCATGACTGTGAAAGTAAAGAAGACCAACACTCACTCCGTCGCTCGTCGATCCTCTCTGTCCACTCATCTTCATCGCCTCCTTCTCTTGCGCCGTGGTCGTCGTGTCGGGACCTGCGAGGGGTACTGTGTCCATCAATCGATAATCATGACTGTGAAAGTAAAGAAGACCAACACTCACTCCGTCGCTCGTCGATCCTCTCTGTCCACTCATCTTCATCGCGTCCTTCTCTTGCGCCGTGGTCGTCGTGTCGGGAACTGCGAGGGGTACTGTGTCCATCAATAGATAATCATGACTGTGAAAGTAATGGACACCAACGCTCACTCCGTCGCTCGTCGATCTTCTCTGTCCACTCATCTTCATCGCGTCCTTCTCTTGCGCCGTGGTCGTCGTGTCGGGACCTGCGAGGAGTACTGTGTCCATCAATCAATAATCATGACTGTGAAAGTAAAGAAGACCAACACTCACTCCGTCGCTCGTCGATCCTCTCTGTCCACTCATCTTCATCGCGTCCTTCTCGTGCGCCGTGGTCGTCGTGTCGGGACCTGCGAGGAGTACTGTGTCCATCAATCGATAATCATGACTGTGAAAGTAAAGAAGACCAACACTCACTCCGTCGCTCGTCGATCCAATCTGTCCACTCATCTTCATCGCCTCCTTCTCTTGCGCCGTGGTCGTCGTGTCGGGACCTGCGAGGGGTACTGTGTCCATCAATCGATAATCATGACTGTGAAAGTAAAGAAGACCAACACTCACTCCGTCGCTCGTCGATCCTCTCTGTCCACTCATCTTCATCGCCTCCTTCTCTTGCGCCGTGGTCGTCGTGTCGGGACCTGCGAGGGGTACTGTGTCCATCAATCGATAATCATGACTGTGAAAGTAAAGAAGACCAACACTCACTCCGTCGCTCGTCGATCCTCTCTGTCCACTCATCTATCTTCATCCTCCTTCTCTTGCGTTGCGGTTGTGGTGAGTGTGCTTCCGATAGTCACATGTTATTTTCGCTCGCTCCATCGTCCGCTGTTTACCCTGTCCATCACGTGTTCTCATAGTCTGTAGTCTTCACTCGTAGTTGGCTCTCCTGCAATCAATCGAATCACGGTTCTTCATCACGTATAGAGCGGAATTTACGCGTCGACGGAAAAGGGGCCATGCACACTATAATGCATATGCAATCACCATTCATTGCAATAGTACCTATAGACTGGCAGAACAAGGGAACACTATGTTTTCACTATCTTCAAAGGTCTGCTTGGTGGGAAGTATGATTTGAACAATATATTCAATGAAAACACTGAACATTGATCGCAAGTGCAGGTTATTTGGCCTGCCGTGGTTTGATATGGACAAATAGCAAAAAAAAATCACTTTGCGATACCACGCGTGATTACCGTACATTCGTTCATCTGGTTTAGGCTCTCCGACTCTCACCACGAAACGCGTGATGTCTATGAGGCTGTCACTATGTGCAGGCGCGTCGCGGAGCGCGTTGCGCGCGCTTTCAACACTGAGATTAGAGCAGCGAAACTATTTGTTTCTATTAATCTCACAATATTTTAATATTTATTGATTTTAGGATGTCGTCATCATCTCATGTAACATCTTCATCGAGTCAAATGGATATGAGCCATAAATATTCGAGTGTCGAAAGGTAAACTAACAATATCATGTTGATTCTGGTTTAAACCACGACCAAAATAATTTCAGCGGACCATCCTCCTCTAGAAAGCGTCAAACAGAAAATTCGAATGGATTGCAAAACGACGCGTCGATCGACTGGTGAGCAAATCTCCCTCTTTCTTCTACTCCTAGATTATTTCGGGGCGAAATCCCATCGCACACTGATTTATTTTAATTTTGTTGTGTAGAAATGGTGCATTTTGCAGTGAGCCGTCCACTTCGACTGGGAAGACGACGAAAATGATCGAGGCCGAACATCGACATCGATTTCCCGACAATGGAGGGCCAAAATTCGAGCAGAGCGGACAGATTCTTGAGATTCTCAGTCAGAATACACGAGATAATCCAATGAGAGTGGATGAGCCGCTCCATGAGAATATCGTCCCTCTCACACACTTCCAGATGAAACCCATTGTCGATCC
Source organism: Pristionchus fissidentatus (assembly GCA_036245785.1). Taxonomy (NCBI): domain Eukaryota; kingdom Metazoa; phylum Nematoda; class Chromadorea; order Rhabditida; family Neodiplogasteridae; genus Pristionchus; species Pristionchus fissidentatus. Next base: position 5,667,564 of record BTSY01000007.1, read on the forward strand.
TGAGGTATGTCAAGTTGATTTGATAGGATGAACGAGTTCGGAACATATAGATACGATGTGACGGAATACTGTCAACTATCGAGACGCACACATATTTGTATTGACGAAGCAAAGAGGGAAACACATACACATATCTTATTTGGCAGGATACGCTCTCCAATCTTCCCGATGACGTCATTTTCAAGATCTTCGCAGCTCTGGACAGGTCAGAATTACAGTTTTTGCAATTTTCATGCGTTGTTTATCTTACTTAAAGTTTGTCTCAGAAGGTCCTGGCGCAGATAAAGTTTTGATAAAAATTTCGTTACGTTAAATCCTTCAAGCTGAAAATGTAAAAAAATGTGATGAAAAACGAAATTTTCGTAGATTTCATTGCTGTATAACAAACGTGGGTTTAGTGGATAGACGTTGGGTAACATTTAATCATAGTAATTTTCAATCCATTGATTTTTTATGTCCCGAATAAATATTTCATTATGCCAGGTCTTTTTTTTAATGTTCACTAAATTTCGGCGTCAACCGCTCTACAACACATCATTCCACAGACCGGTCAACCATCCAGAAAGGCCTTTGGAGTGAGAGAGCGTGTGAAATCGAGAGGGACTCTCTCACTTTTGTACACTCTCTCGCTCTAACCCTGGTCTGTAGGTTTGGAATCATGTGACAACGTTAATACTTGCAGGAATACCATCGACACGATGATGTGCGTGTGCCAGAAAATGCACGAGTTCACTAATCATCCAAGTATCAGAAAGATCAAACGACATGCCAACGAGATTATGATTGTACAGGTTAGATCAGTTTTATTTGTATTTCATTTATTACTTTTAATTATTTACTTCAAATAGTGATATTTGAAGAAGGACGTATGTCATCACAACTAAGTAGAGATGTCGAATTTATTAGAGTATGCCAAGTTTGTTCTTTGCAAATAACAAAATTTTTGCAGAATCGCCTCGGACACGCGTTTCACGTTCGACAGAATTGCGTAGACAACGAAGGTTGCATTCTCTTCGTGAAATGTCTCGATCTCTGGGCGGAAATGCAACCATCGACAAGCAAAAACAGTGGAAGAAGTAACCAGAATCAGCAGTTGGAGCAGTCGGAGAAACCCGTTCGACTGTGCTACAAGAAGTTCAAGTACAAGGGATACAGTCATTGGGCACTCAATGTACGTTATACTTCCTAAGTGTTTTTTTACAAAATCTGCATGCAAAATCTCACTAATCCTATCGATTAGTGAGATTTTGTATGCGGCACGTCACTGTGATAGCTGACATTGATTTGCTATTTTATAAAGATCGATATTGGACAACGGTATTTGGCCAACATTGAATGCATCCTCTGGCCGTGGCCCTGACATTGCCAATTATCCCTGAAAAAAATAGTTTTTAGAGCTCGTATATTTTTGAAGAAATTACATAGTTTTAACCATGCAGCATTTTGTCTACCTTATATACACACCATGATAATGAAGTGGATCCCTGACAAGAAAATGAAAGATCGAAATAAAATAAAATTTGCAGGAATACATCAACTGGAATGCAATCACACCTCGTAACCACAACATGCCCATTCCTCGTATTCTCTTCTACAAACTTGATTGGATCCTCAAGAGACACACCTATTACGGCCTCAAGTTTGTCAATGTAGGTGTCAGTGATTGACCAAAATCTGGTTAAATGATTATCGTACGACTTATTTGGCGTATTCGCCTCTAATAGGTCTACCATGTATCAATCGATATAGTGATTGAACAAAACCAGCCATTTATACTATCATTGTCAGGTACTAATCGATGCGACCTTCCTCTACCACATCAGTACAGTTTTTCGTCCTGACACGAGCCGCATTTCCATAGCCTTCGATGAGGCCGTTGTAGACGAGAGTCTGACCAATAGAGAATTGGCACAGTGAGTGTTTATGTAACTGACAGTTTTCTGGCTTTCCTAACTATTGCGGAAAAATATATAAAGATCAACTTTTAAGATTGATTTTCAGCTTCAATGCAAGTTCGTTCTTGGGTAATATTTAGGCATAGGTTAGGTTTCCTTGTTCTGCGATATCTCGAACCGTTTAGATCTGATATTTACTACTTCCAGACTCGGCAACTTGATGATCTCTCTTCGGACTCACAACATCCACGTCATCAAAACGCCTCTAGAGGGCCGAAAAGTCTTCGGCGAGTTGTTCATCAGGAATCTTGTCCGTGGAAGTATACACAAAAACTTCTCGCTGAAGATGATGTCGAGGATAGAAGATGCTGATGTGAGATTATTGATTGGTTTTACGGAGTTGGTTCTTCTTAAATTTATTTTTTACCCATTACGATCTCTTACGGAAAAGTGAAACGTATTATTCATCTACATGGCTTATGCAATTTTACCATAGTCTAAGAAAAAAGTATGAAAATAAAAATAAACTGCAGCCTGTTCGCTTCGAACCACTGAAGAGTATCATCCATTGTTTGGCCAAGTTTCACACGTTTCATCTTCTCTCGCTCACAATGAACACTGATTTTCTCGTCGAAGCACTAATGGTTAGTACTGCTAAAACTATCCTAATCTACAATCGTTTGTTGTTGTTTTTTCATCGCGAAATGATTCTATTTCAGTTGCGAATGGATATGGAGTATTCTACTGGCGAGTGGAAGTTCTGCGTGTCCTCTCAGATCAATCGACTCGTTCATCTCTCCAATGGCTCAGTGAAGGGAGCCGGCAACAATGCACGATTCTTCTACACAGAGAATATCGAGGATCGACCGCCCAACTACATCGGAAATGCCGAGGTTAGTAGTGACAGCGGTGATTCATCTCCTTCGGGGTATTTATGCGAGTCACGGACATGATGTAAAAATAGCATAAAAAGAGTTGAAACAATGGATAAAGAAACAATAACAATATGGACGGGTCATTCATTGGGGGGGGCTTCTGAATAACGTGGATTCAGATATTAGCTTTCCTTATCCTCAGTATATTCATCATTTCTACTTTGCAGTACACATTCTGCCCGCAAACGAAACGTCACGAGATCCGTCGAAAAGACAACAATAACTACGCCGGATTCTATGTGAGCGCCTATCGACCGAGAATCTACGTGGTCGAAGTCAAGTTCTACCACGATGTATATAAGAAATTCCCAGAAAAATGCGACCGCATTCCAGATGTACAATGAATTCTCAGGTATGTACCAATGTAGAATCTACATGTATGAATCACCATAATCAGATTTCTTATTGTTACATTAGATTAAGCGTGTTGAGAATAGTACCCGTTAGAATTTGAAATCTAGATGCAGAGATCCATATGTATGTCTTATGTTTGTTACGTCGGCGAGAATCGATAAAGAAATTAAAACCCAACATTCCCTTCAATATTGCGTCGGTTCCCCCTTTCCCCAAAGTGAAGAGCACAAAAATTCTCTCTTTCGAGTTCAACCGATCTTTTTTTGCCCATAACCACTCTCTTTCGTCGTACTTTCCCTTTCAATTGTCGATTTAGTCCTTTTTTTGCTTGCATCGAATTCGATGGGGGCGGCCTATTTCCCACTACACATCTCGAAAGTATTCCTATATATCTCGCATCCAATTCATGAAGGAGCAATAACACAGAAGCAACTCGCGGTGTAGAACGATCAGACAAATAACAAAAGAATGATTCTTCAATCAAATGCTACAAGAAATATGACGGTTTCTTTGATGGCAGAAATCGCTATGTGTTGTATCATCAGAATGTGTAATCGACAACTTTCCTGACACTGATTCAACCATCGGAAGGGGAAAAGACACAAGGCGGTTGAAGAAGAATTCTTTTCCATTCCTCAATGCGTGTTCCATCTCTACTCCTTCTATTCCTTCCGTTATGCCTCCCAAAAGAACATCGGTACACTGTAAGTGATCCAATTTGTATCAGAACGTTTTATCAACTGATGTGCGTATCTACTATGTTATCTGAATCGGAACAATATGTGATTACATGAAATACTCTGTTTATATCGGTTTGGGGTGAGCAAAAAGGAGTAAATCAGTGTGTAGATCAATAATTGCGTGCTTGTTGTGTACTCCGTTTCGCATCATTTTAAAATTTTTCTTGTTAAAAAGTCAAGTTCATTGCAGTTCATGGGCAAAGTGAACTGTCCAATCAAAGAAGCGACGACGGTCACAATACAAATACTGCAGCCAACGGCTAATTTCGTCTCCTACGACACGCTCAAAACAATTTCGGTAGTGAAATGAAATGGAGAGTTGCATTTGCTATCGATTTACAGCTCGGATTCAAGTACTTCGCTACTTTTTCAATCAGCGCAATGGTGGATATCCCTGAAGAAGGCGGTACCGTCACACTCAGTGTTAGTATTTTTCTTACAACTATATTTTTATGATTCATCACATTATTGATTGATGTTCAGAATTTGATTGGATCTTTTCGATGTCTTCTAATTGTATGTGAATACTGTAGTATAGGTCATAATGTCGTTACGGTATCTTTCTCAGGCCTACCATTCGTGCTACGGCCATCCTCGTCTGCCTCACAACGATACAATAGTCGACAACTATATGTTTTACCACAACACAAGTCTTGCAGCAGCCGAGAATGCTACTGGCCTAGTCAAAGTCAACATACTCTCCGGCCAAACTCTAGTGCACCATTTCACCCCACCCGCTGCCAATGTCGTCTACACCGGCTATATATCTTTGCACACGGCGCATTTTGTCTTCGTCAAGTCCATTCAGGAATTGGAATTTGAAGAGTACGCTTCAGAAGAGTACTACGACGAATTCGATGAGAATGACCTGGAAGAAGTAACCGATCAGCCGGTCACCCCTCTAAACTCCGCCCCTTCCTCTCTGCAAACCCCACTTCTCTTCATACTCCTCCGCTCTCTCCTCACTTTCGCCGCCCGGCTATGACCCCTATAAAAGAGCCCCGTTCGCCGTTCCTCTCTAGTTCCAATCACCCAATTGACTTTTCGTTACTCCTCCACTCGTTTTCCTGTCTCGAAGTTACCCTCATCCCATATTTTCATTGTTGGTTATATCGCGCATAAATTTGAGTTCCCGTATTGTAGTGGCCCCTCTTGATGCTCGATCGGTCGAAGATGGTGCATGAACGTAAGTAGATCACTGTAGGCAATAGAGAGCGAGAAGTGTGGCCAGCGTCTCTTCATTTCACACTTTCTCCCATCCCCAGACCGGTGAAAAGAGAGTGCGAAAAGAAGAGACCGTGGTCTCACATCTCGCACTCTAGTAAGCAGTAGTTAGATGATCGATAACATTTCAGATGTTCTCCATCTCACAAACAGTGTGGCAGTCATCTTGTACTCGGCGTGCATCGTCGCCATCTGGAGCAACAAAGTGCTCAAGAAGAAGTATAATGTGAGTTTTTTTAAATGTTGCATTTTCAGTCAATTTACAGCTCAGATTCAAGTACTTCTGTACTTTTTTACCAGTGTAATGGTCGATTTTATGATTCATCATATTATGGATAAGCAAATAAACCATTATGTTCCCATTGAATATTTTTCAGATCTTCCTCGCTCTATTCGCTATTCGCGTCTTCTCCAATTTGTCTCTTCTCTTGAGGCAGATGATCGTATCCGTCCAAACCGACCAGATATAATACAAATTTAATGTGTTTACAAATACCTATAGCTATTTCCAACTTTACTATAGAGTTAATATGGCATGAAACCTATAGACTGTCTCGGGGAATAGATATTAGAGTTGGGGAAGGATTTCTCCCTGCCCTTTTTGTTACTTTCACACGAGGAAGCGATTATTCGAACAAGTGAAGTCGTTCCAACTGCGAATAACGAGGGGGATCTTTATGGGAGGGAACAACGAACTGTGAGCGAGTGCAGATGTTAGACTCAGCAGCAAAGAGAGAACATAGAGAAGAGTTCATAGCTGGGAGTACCAATGCACTGAGAACACGGGGGGTTCTTAGGAGACTACCGACCAAATTTGATAGCTGTTTTAAAATACACTGAGCGAGAAAGAAGAAGGATCATTCCACACTATTGGTTTAACTTCCAGTTATCAATTTCAGTTCGAATTCGAAGGCGTTTGTGATCTCCTCCACTTCATCATCCAGTGCACACGCAACACCGACCCCTTCCTGATCATCGTCAGTATATTTTCAAAAAAAGAGTGTTCTACTCAGAGCGTGAACTCTCATACTTGTTACTATATATTAGAAAATGCTAACGTCTGTCTGTCTGTCTGTCTGTTTGTTTGTCCGTTTTTTTATTTTTCCTTCCGTCCGGTCAAACTTTTTTTCATTTTCCTTATCTTCTCAGAACCTTTTGCATATGATAACTGATCAGAATTGCTTTAAAATTTTACAAAATGTAAAAAAAAAATCCATAACCAAGTGGAAAAAAAATCCAACCAAGTGGAAAAATCCATAACCAAATCCATAACCAAGTGGGTTACGCGCTGGACTAGCAATCCGGCCCCCCCAGGTTCGACCCCCGCCGCGGGCAAACCTTTTGCCGCATTTTTCGCGAGTGTCAGAAACCGTTCTAACACGTTTTTAAGTTCCGTGAAACAAATTTTCACCTGTTTTGCCGAGTTTTAACGTGAAAAATCGGAAATTTCATAAAGTTCCCAAATTATTCACAGAGCGTAGGGGTTCGCAGGAAAAGCGTTTTGCGATGTTCGAAAAGTGTGTGAACGTGTTCTAACACGTTTTAACGTGAAAAATCGAAAATTTTGAAAAGTTCCAAAGAGATTCAGAGAGCATATGGAATCACAGGAAACATCTCTGAAAGTTCTGAACGCACTGTATCCCGCATTTCCGTTGTGAAAGGCTCGTGAGGCAGAGAACGATCGAAAAAGTTGCTACGGAGCCACGACGTGGCGTAGTGGTGGCGATTAACATTCCCTCTTGGTGGCGATTAACATTCCCCAGCAAACTGCGAGCTTTAATGTATCCCGGAGCCGGCTACCGAGCTCCCCCTGGACCGAACCCAGAACTATGCATAGAGCGTAGTGTGCGCATAGAGCGTAGTTCATTTAACCTCAATAAAACCCCGTACTTGTCGATATCTAAATATACCAACTACTCTCTGATTACTCTCGTCAAGAGAATGATCATCTCGATGTCGACACCCAAGAAAGTTCGCGCTCTGTGCGCCTCTCAATGATTCATTTGCAGCTTCTCGTCATCACTCATGGTCTCTGCTTGTCTCTAGAGAGAACTAGGACTGCATTCAATGGGGCATCGTACTGTGCTTTCTTCTTCGTGGTAAGCAGCTGAATTCATTGGGATCAATCATTTTCTAATGCCCTATCATTCTGAGGAGTCAAAACTCTCTCCAGTTCACACACTCTCTCGACCTTTAGATTCCCGAGCGAAAGTGTACAGAGTGAAGAGTCTGACCCCTCAGCTTTTTGATACTGAAGGCAGAATAAGTTCCAGAAATAAAATATTGTGCAGATTGCTTCCGCTCTCAAGATTGTCGTCATCGATCCTCCTCATCGTTTCATGTGCTTCCGCATCCCGAACGAGGGCATCTTTGAGACGGTTAGTATATTAATGCTATAGTATCAAATTACACATAAAAATGACTTCTATATCAAGTCATTCGTATCTTACCATTCATTGATGGCATGTATTCTCTCCATCCACCCATCCCTTAGTTATTTCTTCACGTCCCTTCCATGTTATTTAGGATACAACTTTCGAGTAGTCCTAGTCGGAAGGGGTGACCAGTAAAAAGGTAAAACATGAGAGGGAACAGTTATATCCTTCCACTCCCTAAAAGAATCACAAATTTCTCAGTTGGCTGGAGATCTTCACGTGCTAATTCGCATTGGCAACTGCGCATCTCTCATCATCGCACTCGCATTGAAGAGACCTACCGGTGAGACATCCTTTCTGCTTCCTCAGAATGGGTTGCCAAACCCGAAAATCAAACATATCGTTCTAACCCCTTCATTGCCGTGGCTCTGATGCAGCACCGACATTGAACTTATCCAAAAAATGATCATAACTAAGTATTCCCTCTTCAATCTCTACTCCCTCAACCATTTCACAACCCAACCAATCCCAAAAGATGACAAAATAGACGAGAGAAGGCAGTTGATGATTCATCGCAACTCCATCGATATGTTCAGGACAGGACCGTTGGGTAGCAGCAGCTCTTCTCGGAGAGGAATTGTTTGCTTTCTTCGGAGACATCCTCTTCCTTGCGTGGAGAAAGGATCGTAAGTTTTTGAATGAAGAAGATTTGGAATTGCGAATTGTATGCCTAGAACTTTGATAAAATCTTAAAATCACATAAGTAGTCCTTAGGGAATAGGCCTGTTGAGCGCTTTCATTTGAATACTTGAATTGCAGTTTGTAACGAGTGCGACCTGAACGAATTCTTGGAGTTCGTAGCCGTCCTCAAATCTCTCCTCTTCACTGCTCTTTTCGCCTCCCTCTTCATCAAAAGGAGCACCGACGTCGAACTTTGTAACTACTCTCGGTTCAATACCGAGGAAGGAGTGGTCGAATTGGTGAGAGACGACGAGTTGGAGAGAATGCAGCAAGATGGCTTGCTGCTGCAGCAACAGATGGAGCTGCAGCTGCAGAATCCCATCGCAGTAGTCGATAATGAGGCCGATCAGACTCCATCTTCTGAGTAGACTTCTCCTCTTTATTATTGTCTCTGCAATCTTTGCCCATCTTTCTCTTTCCCCGCTTTCCACTGCCTTTCATTTGACTTGTATGTCATTTCTTTTACCATGACTCATCAAACCATTGACATTTCCTCCTTGACCGCCAGTAGATGCCCATGACGAATCCCAAGCCCGATAGTTATCCCATTTAGTTTGCTCAGAATCATCAGTGAACAGTTGAACCATATTTCACTCTGTCACATCTGATTGCTCTTTCATTCATCTCTTCCCTCGCCTTTCTCAATTGTTTAATGCTTTCCGCATACTTCAATATAACAGTAGCAAGAGATATTAATTCTATAACGCCGATCATATATCTTACTTTACATTCCTGGGAATTTGCAATGATAAACATAGATTCCTTGCAAAGTCACAAAGGAGACTGAAATGAGATGACTCATGTGAGAGAATGAGTCAACTCTTTTGCAGGCGAATTATGCGAGTGCCACTCTGGGCCACTCTAATAAGAGCTTTTCGGAACGCCTCTCATACAAGATACACTTTTTGATTTTTTATTGATTAGTATATGCCAGGGTATACACTTAGTAATTAATAATTGTTGTTATTATTACGCGCGGCCGCTTATGATCAAACGGCGTTAAGCGATTCTCTTGCCTTTCCACGTTTTCCTTAGTTATCTTCTTCGTAACTTCTTTCAGTCGCGAATCCATTTCCTTCTCATTATTCTTGGATCCAGAAGGTATTATGGAGTTGTTGACGACATTCATGACCGGTCATAATAATAGTACAGTGTCGTTGCATGCTATTGATGCAGTGCTGTAGTATCGGTCATTATATTATTAAAGTGCCTTTCTCAGGCCTACCATTCGTGCTTCCGGGAGCCTCGTCTATCTCCCAACGATACTATAATTGATAATAATATGAGACACAACAAAACAAGTCTTGCAGCAGCCGAGAATGCTACTGGCCTAGTCAAAGACATCATACTCTCCGGCCAAACTCTAGTGCACCATTTCACCCCACCCGCTGCCAATGTCGTCTACACCGGCTATATATCTTTGCACACGGCGCATTTTGTCTTCGTCAAGACCATTCAGGAATTGGAATTTGAAGAATACGCTTCAGAAGAGTACTACGACGAATTCGATTCGGAAGAGCTCACAGGGATCACCGATCAGCCGGTCACTATTCCCCCAAACTCCGCCCCTTCCTCCCTGCAAACCCGACTTCTCTTCATACTCCTCCGCTCTCTCCTCACTTTCGCCGCCCGGCTATGACCCCTATAAAAGAGCCCCGTTCGGCGTTCCTCTCTAGTTCCAATCACTTTTTTGATATTTCGTTACTTCTCCTCTCGTTTTCTTGTCTCGCAGCTACCCTAGATATTGGATCCCATATTTTCATTGTTTTTTTGTACCAAACAGTGCGCATAAATCTATGTTTCCTCATTGTAGTGTTCCCTCTTGAAGCTCAAGCGGTCGAAGATGGTCCACGAACGTAAGTGGATTACTGTAGCGCACTTTCGGCAATGGAAATCGATAACATTTCAGATGTTCTCCATCTCACAAACAGTGTGGCAGTCATCTTGTACTCGGCGTGCATCGTCGCCATCTGGAGCAACAAAGTGCTCAAGAAGAAGTATGATGTGAGTTTTTTTCAAATCAATTTCAGTCTGACAGTTGTATTTTGAATCTATTCAACTAGGATGCTTGGATTCAAGTACTTTTGAACTGAACCGTTTTCTATTAATACAATGGTCGATTTTATGATTCATCGCATTATCGATCAGAACATAAAACATTGTGAGGGTAATTGTTCTCATTGATTCTTTTTCAGATCTTCATCACTCTATCTGTGATTCGCGTCTTCTCCAATTTGGCTCTTCTCTTGAGACAGATGATTGTGTCCGTCCAAACCGACCAGGTATGGTACTAATACTGTAGAGATTATAATGAAGGCTGGAGGGAATTCTTCTTGCTCTTTTTATTACTTTCACAAGAGGAAACAATCATTGGAATAGACGCGGAGGTCGTTCCAACTCCAAATAAACGGGGGTTTTTTTTATGTGAGGGAACAACGAAATGTGAGCGAGTGCAGACGTTAGACTCAGCAGGAGAAAATATGATGAGTCATAGCAGGAAGTGCAAATGTACTGAGAAAAGAGAGAGATTTCTTAGGAGACTACCGTCTAATTTTGATAGCTATTCTAAAACGTACTGAGTATAACAGATGAAAGATCGTCCCATGCTATTGTTGTCCCTCTCAATTATAAATTTCAGTTTGAATTCGAGGGCATCTGCGACTTACTGCATTTCATCATCCAGTGCACACGCAACATTGATCCATTCCTTCTCATCGTCAGTCCTTTTATCTTCTCCTACGCAGAGCTAGAAGCCTGTAATCTTGCTTACTCTGGAGCTATTGTGTCGTGCTGTCTCTATAGCGCTCACTCTATATTACATGCTCTCTCAGCAGGAGACAACATTTCCAGAGCAATGGAAGGTAGTGACTTTCTGAGTTCACTCAATGATTCATTTGCAGGGGGCTGTATAATTTGTCAAAACTTGGCCAAATACTTGGCCAAGTTTTCACTCACATCGTTTAGAACTTGGCCAATAACTTGGCCAAGTTCTCTTCAGAAATCGGCCATCTACGTCATGAGCTTGTTTACATTTTTGTTTCTGTTACTCATACTCGTATATTTTCAATTTTTGCTATTTCTTTTACAATTTATTAATTGACGGGATTATTTAATTTCATTTATTCTTTCGCGTACAAGAATAATACCGAAATATTTACAAGAAAGAATAATTAAATTCATGGGAAGCGACATTTTTATGCACTTAAATACGAACACAGGCTTTACAATGCAATAAAAATAAAAATGGTAGTCATGGGACGAATGATGGTGACCTATCTAATCGGCAGCGTTTAATCTACAGTAACCCACATCAGTCAATAATAATGTCAATTCTTGACACGACGTGATGCCTAGTGTGGGGGCGGAGAGGGGGATTCGTTGAGGGACAAGGTAAAAACGATGGATACCGTGGAGCTTCTATTCATCGGTGGGTTACTCAACATTCATCAACGGACAACAGGGAAACAACTGTGAAGAGTAACAAAAAAGGGGCGTATACTTTCGGCAATACGTTGCGAAAAAAACGTTATCAAAGACGATACTCGATATACCGTAAACACTATTGCCTACCGTATCCATCTCTTCGACTACCGTACTACTTCATCACTCGAAGGGAACGCCCGCATCGGGATGTATGGACGTCATCGGCTGCGGATTCATTTGGACTTGATCGACGAGGAGACATGGCCTGAGAGGCAACATTGGACACACCGGGACAGGGGACCAAGTTGGACATAACGGACACAACATCGCGAACAAATATAGGCGAAAAATGTAAATAAATAACTCAAATTTGAGAAAAAAAGAAAAAAACAAAATTTGAATAAAATGTTCCGATTATTCAGACATGGACACATGGACGATTTCTGAATGAGGTTAGACAGTGGCGAGAGAGCACGCAAATTGCGGAGAGGGAAAAGTAGGTACAAAAACATGCCTACTTTTCCCTCTCCTCGATTGCGTGCTATTTCTCTTTCTCTAACCAAACTTGGCCAAGTTCCGTTTAGAACTTGGCCAAGTATTATCGTTCATTTCTGATCGAAGTTGGTTAGAGTGACGAAAATAGCATGTTAAATTGAGAGAATTAGAGAAAAATCTGCCATATTTTGGGCGATCTTTTTGGTGATGTTTTTCTCGCACATTTCTGACAGATTATACAGCCCCCAGCTTATCGTCATCACTCATAGTCTGTGCTTGTCTCAAGAGAGAACTCGAATTGCCTTCAACGCCGCTTTATACTGTGCTTTCTTCTTCGTGGTAAGCAGCCAAAATCATTGGGATCAATCACTTCCTATAACCATATCATGAGGGGTCAAAACTCTTTCCATTTTGCACACTTTCTCGACCGGTCAATTCACTTGAGAGTGTACAAGCTGACGAGACTGGCCCCTCAACTTTTTGACACTGGAGGAAGTATAAGATAGCTAATGAAAATATTGTGCAGTTCGCCTCTGCTCTCAAGATTATCGTCATCGATCCTCCTCATCGTTTCATGTGCTTCCGCATCCCGAACGACAGCTTCTTCGAGACAGTCCGTATATTTTTGCTATAGGATTTAAGCGATTTCACGAGAGATTGCAGGAAAAAGATGTAATTTCGGAAGAATTTTCAAAAAAAATATTTTCAATTTCGCTCAAACTTATATGTGCAGCCTTATATGTGCTTAGGAGACCATCCACGATAAGCCGGGGGCGCAGGGCGGAAATCCACGGATGGCTTTTATGCAACCTCTCTCGATAACTTGGTGGTGAAGTCAGCATCACGAGTGCTGATATTAGGCCAAGTAACTAAGGTTCTGGGTCTTACACGGAAAAGTTACAGTAGCCCGGGCTTCAGATATCGATTTTTTTACTATTTTAAAAAGTGGGTTTTTATAGGGTTTCTTGGTGCATTTTGCGGAAAAAAAACGAATGAAACCACATTGGAAGCGATCTGAGAACGAGAAAGGGCCGAATTTTAGTTTTTGTTACTTTTTCGATAGTCCTGAAAAAAAATTGGCTAAAAGGTGAAAACCACATCTTCATGCAAAACTGTGTAAAGTATTTCTCTTCTTGGAATCTGGACTGTGTCGCCGATGGTGAATATTCGGATATAAGGTCGAAAAGGACTTTGTCGATAACGGATATTCGAGTGAAAATTTCGGAAACTTCGTCAATCAGGACGGACCTGGCTATGGTCAATATAGTTGCATATGGTGCCAGGCTACAACGTATGCATAAAAACTATGGGATCTGGCTCAAAAAATGGCCAACTTTTCTCGAAAATACAAATTTTCGAGTCCAAAAAGTGGTATCGGAATCAATCGAAATTTGATCTGAACATCATTTTTACAGAGTTTGGGTACCCCAAACACAATAAATGAAGTTTATATTTTCAGTTTAAGAAATTTCGATTTTTCGACCATTTCTCACTCAAATCCATATTTCTCCTAGTCCAGAGCCGGGAAATAGAAATAAATGGTGTTTTGTGCAATCCGGTGTGGACATCTTCCAACCAACCGAGTATGGGCCCCCAGCTATCATTTTAGGGGGGCCACGTCCGTGGGGTGGTCGAGTTTTACCGATCCAGTCTGTTAAAAATGAAAAACGATGCCAATTTCAAGTTAGTCTTCTCGTTCAATTCCTTGCTATCATTGACTCATCCCCCCTCATTCAGTATTTTCTCCAGGGCTCTTCCATGTCATTTAGTATTAGCCCGTGTGGAGGAGGCCAAATCAATAGAATAATTTTAAACGGGGGAAGCGATGTTCTTCCCTTCCTAAAGAATCAAATATTTCTCAGCTGTCTGGAGACCTCCACTTGCTAATTCGCATCGGCAACTGTGCATCTCTTAAAATCGAACTCGCATTGAAGAGACCTACTGGTGAGACATCCTCTTTTCTCTCTCTTTCTCTATCTCTCTCTTTCTCTGTTTCTCTCCTTCTATCTCTCTTTCTCTCCTTCTATCTCTCTTTCTCTCCTTCTATCTCTCTTTCTCTCTATCTCTCTTTCTCTCCTTCTATCTCTCTTTCTCTCTATCTCTCTCTGCTCCCTCAACTCTTTCTCCACTCCGAACGGGTGACTGAAATAGTTGAGAGAAAGGAGTTGATGATTCGTCATAACGGAATCGATATGTTCAGGACAGGACCGTTGGGTAGCTGCCGTCCTTCTCGGGGAGGAATTGTTTGCTTTCTTCGGAGACATCCTCTTTCTAGCTTGGAGAAAGGATCGTAAGTATTTGAATATGGACTATTTGATAATATTTTGATTTATATCAATACCTTGATTTCAGTCTGTAACGAGTGCGACCTGAACGAATTCTTGGAGTTCGTAGCCGTCCTCAAATCTCTCCTCTTCACTGCTCTTTTCGCCTCCCTCTTCATCAAAAGGAGCACCGACGTCGAACTTCGTAACTACTCTCGGTTCAATACCGAGGAAGGAGTGGTCGAATTGGTGAGAGACGACGAGTTGGAGAGAATGCAGCAAGATGGCTTGCTGCTGCAGCAACAGATGGAGCTGCAGCTGCAGAATCCCATCGCAGTAGTCGATAATGAGGCCGATCAGACTCCGTCTTCTGAGTAGACTTCTCCTCTTTATTATTGTCTCTGCAATCTTTGCCCATCTTTCTCTTTCCCCTCTTTCCACTGCCTTTCATTTGACTTGTATGTCATTTCTTTTACCATGACTCATCAAACCATTGACATTTCCTCCTTGACCGCCAGTAGATGCCCATGACGAATCCCAAGCCCGATAGTTATCCCATTTAGTTTGCTCAGAATCATCAGTGAACAGTTGAACCATATTTCACTCTGTCACATCTGATTGCTCTTTCATTCATCTCTTCCCTCGCCTTTCTCAATTGTTTAATGCTTTCCGCATACTTCAATATAACAGTAGCAAGAGATATTAATTCTATAACGCCGATCATATATCTTACTTTACATTCCTGGGAATTTGCAATGATAAACATAGATTCCCTGCAAAGTCACAAAGGAGACTGAAATGAGATGACTCATGTGAGAGAATGAGTCAACTCTTTTGCAGGCGAATTATGCGAGTGCCACTCTGGGCCATTCCTTAATAGAAACTTGTAGGAACATCTCATACAAGACACACTTTTTGATTTTTTATTGATTAGTACATGCCAGGGTAAACTTACTGTAATTATTAATTGTTGTTATTATTACGCGCGGCCGCGTATGATCAAACGGCGTTAAGCGCTGTTCGAATGTCATCAATCAACATTCGATTTGCATTGCGCCCCTTTCTTCTCTCTTTTCCCTGCTCTTCCTTCTCTTTGCGGCTGCATATGAATTCTTCATCGCTGGGCAAAATCTCGCTCGTATGGTGCAGTTGCACTACAAATAACGCCTGATCTGGTCTATAATGGAATCAGAACGTGTGTTTCCTCTTCATTGAATTAGTCTGACAATTTCTATAGCTATTTAGATGAGTACTAGTGTTGTTAGATAAACACCTATTCTAGAGTTCTTTTCTCAGAAGGTGCTCGCGACTAATTCTACTCTAGAGCTCATTTTTTCACTTTTATTCTCGAGCTCACTTCCATTTTACTAGTTTCACGTAGTTTTTCGGGAATATCTTTTTTTTCATTCTAGAGCCGACCGGCTCGCCATTTGAAATTCATTTTTCGCTCTAAAATAAGATCGACTGGCGAGGACTTCTCAGAAATGATTCGCGGAGCCATTAGACGAAGAACAACGCTCGAGCCAACAACACTCATGAGTAATACAAGTAAACGTGTCCGAAACTTCTACAGATATGAGTTTTTATCAATAAAATATAATGCAATTTATATTGATCGATTCCTGTTCAGTATCTGTCCATTACCTTTATGGAGCGGCCGCTTTGACATATGCCGTCGCAACAATCTCATGTGGGAATCACTTATTCAACACCAAATCGACGACTCGATCGTCCAAGGAGTTTTACAAGGTAACATTATATCTATGCTATTTTGATCTAAAATAATATAATATTTTTGCGGGTCGCGAGGAAATATCTGATCCAAAATGAAAATTATCTCAGTTCTTCCTTGTGCTTCTGGGAATTCGATGTATTCTAAACGCGGTTCAGCTAAATCGACAAGTTTTCTCTCATTTCCTCTTCGATTTCGTGAGTGTATAAACTATGTTATACGGAAAAAATAGGGTGAATCACAACGAGAGTGCTTGGTATTCTAAGTGATCAGTTGTTGTGATGTCTTTTAGAGACAAAATGCATATATATTTCAAGAGACAAAATTTAGTAAATCTCAGATGGCCCGTGAAGATGTGTCCCCTGAACAATCGATCATGGCGATGCAAGGACACATTCTTGCCTGTGATGTTCAACACATTATTGTGAACTCTTGCAACCACATCGATCCCTTATTCGTTTTGGTCAGTCAATTATGTCTGGTTTTTGTGTTGAAAATATCATTACAGCATTTCGTCATCCGCGTTTACCGCATCGAAAATGAGCCTAGCATCACTTCCACACTCCTAAATTATATCAGGATTCTCCTCGCAATTCTTCCGGTGCGAATCTATCAGCACTTTTTATTTATTTCCCTAACGTTCTTTAAATATTAACACATTTTTTAAATAAGTAAAAAACCCATCGCATTGGTTTCAGTTGACGTTTCAGAGGTTTCAGTTGACTTCGATTTCGTTGGTTATCATAAGTCGACCGCGTCGCCACTTTTGTTTTCTTCTTCCGGACAACCCTACAATTGAGATGGTGAAGCAATCTGAATGTTGACAAACGGAAAAATGTAGAATCACTAACAAAACTCTTTTTTTAAGATAGCAGCCGCTTTTCACTTTTTCATTCGCGTTTCCGCTTGTGTCAGATTGGCCTTTGCTTTGATCAGGAAGAGAAGCACAGGTGAGTCTTACTTCTCTTTAGTCGCATTCGGTGAATGTGCATTTCCTTCCCGTTGTAAGGATATTGTTCATTCGAAGAAGTATTCAGCCGTGGACACTTCAGGGAAGTCCCTCTCATTGTCCGTGGCATTGCTGGCAGGAGAGATCATCGCCCTACCTGCTGAGGTCATTCAAGTCTACTGGAGTTCCACGAGTAAGTAGTTATAATCGCAGATTATTTGGAGCTAAACCAAGCAAAGATATGTGAAGAGTACATTTAGATCTAATTAGCGTTATCAGCTTGTTTTTTTTTCTATATTGCTTCGTATCTTTTTTCAAGCAGCTTTACAAAATAACGAAGAGTTTTCATTTCGTGTCAATAATATCGTGAAACACAGTGAATGTGCCAATTGCAGAATGTATCGACTGCGCACTGAACATTGCTCTTGAGTGGATCGCCTTCACTCAATCACTGATAATTGGCATTACTGTAATGATCACTGTGATCATTGAACGAAGAATACCTTCTGAAATAGTTAACGCAGAAGAAGAAAACGTCATCCAATTGGAGGAGTTACAACAGAAAGAAAATATCGAACAGTCGGAAGCGACACACTCTATTTCTTGCTAGCGTCCTCCCCTTAGTGCACTACAACTATTACTATTCAAATCCTAAATATCATCATAAATAACATACATATAGGGCAACTGCATTTTCCGAGTATGTGTATCCTTCATAGACCATATCAATGGCGATCAGTGACAAATATAATGTTCCTCGAGAGCACCTGAATCTTTGACGACTACCATGATAAAAGAGATTCAGCCTAGCACTTTGTCCAGGCAGATCTCAGAAAGAGAAAGAGAAGGTCGACAATTCCGAATTATGTATGCATGCCAAAGCGAGGGAGGAGTGAATTGGCTCCTTCCCAGACTTGACAATGTTTCTTCATGCTCACTGTGATCTTTCCCTTTTTTTATATATTTTATCGACCCCCGAACGCGCAACGGAGTAATGTATGTTCACCGAAATATTATGCGGTACACTCTGTAGGACTCTCTGTATGTTTGCTGCATAATCTCAGCTATAATACCTCTTAGTCAGCATCATTCCCAGTCGGCGTTCTAACGCTGATGGGGTGAGAAGAACTAGAGAGATACGATGTTGATCCGATCTCATTCGATTGATACTGAGAGAGATAGAGACGCGAGAGGGCGACTCTCCCCCTGGTCAGTATCTCTCGCGTATCATTGAACCATCGATTAGACTGTATCGGCGAGGGTCAACTCTCTTCCCTCTCCCCATTCCGTCTTCCTCCCCTCCTCTCTCCCTGCCTCTCTCAGTCTCCCCACAATCGCCAGTACCAATCACTCCCCCCTCTCTCTATTTACTATTGCTGTTTTTTTCCACTGTATTTTGCTTGGAGTTACTCCTTTCGTCTTTTTTTGGCATTTTTATCACATTGGTATATTGAATAGAGCAAACTCATTTTGAAGTCACGCGGGGTCGAAATGGGCGGGTAAATCGCCTGGTTTGGTTCCCAAACGCCACTACTCCCACTTGTTTACGTCTCGTTTCGCCTATCGCTTCGCATCTCGTGCTACTTTTCGATGGGTTCACTCTAGATATGGTGGAGAGATGGTTTGATTCCTGTTTTCAGCATGGCCCAGCTCATCAGCGGTCTCGAATACTCAAAGAAGGTGCTCAATGAAGTCGCCGCGGGCATTGCACACACGAAAGAGACCCATCCCCACTTCAAACCGTGTCTAGCCATCGTTCAGGTATATTTACGCTTGGAACAATACCCCAACTACAGCACTCTTTAGTAGAACCGACTTCAAAGCCCAAACATAGCGTTACGAATAGGCTGTTTTGTTCAACTAACGATTAGCCTAGTATAGCACGAACCCGAATTCGTTCAGGATTTTCAGCAATAGTAGAAAGTATAATACTAATATGATACGAAATGAATTCTGGATTTGTAGAATGGTTCATTGTGGATGCAAGGTGGCAGCGCCTAAAAAATATTCCACTAAATTTTAACTTATCTCAAATTCAAACTTTTCGCTGAAATAATAAGAACCAAAGTATTGCACTTAGTGCCTCGAACCTAATCAACATTTCATTCATATTCCAGGTTGGCGATCGTTCCGACTCCAATGTGTACATTGGAGCAAAGCTGAAGAAGGCAGCTGAGATCGGAGCTCAGGGAAAACTCGTCAAACTTCCCGCTTCGATCTCCCAAGCTGAACTAGAGAAGGAAATCGATGCTCTCAACGAGGACGACACTGTAGATGGAATCATCGTCCAGGTAACACAAGGTCACAAATACTCGTCCAAAATTATGATACGTTCCGTGGCTAAACACAGAAATGAATGGTAGTCAAGAATGCAGGACAAAGCAAGAGTACGCATACCGGTAGTCCATTTCAAGAACGGATCAATTTGGAAAAAAAATGTAATAGCAAAAACAGTGGAATGTAGTGCTCAGAGCGGACAAACAACATTGTGTTGTGGCGGGCACACTTTCGCCGTGTTCTCTCGGTATCGGGACAACCATCTCGAATTCAAATAATATGATGTATTATTGATTAGGAGAAAAAAATATGTACAAACACTGCAGCTTCCTCTTGACTGCACGACTGCAATCGACGCTGATGAAGTTATCGATCGCATCGATCATCTCAAGGTACACAATTTATGGAATGCATTCTTGTAGACTTTATACGCTTCTTAGTTTACTTTGATTGGTTCTATCTTCACCTCGGTCTCACAGAGAACCAACCAATATATTTTGATCAATCGATATTCAGGATGTGGACGGTCTAACTCGTGAGAACGCGGGTCGTCTCGCTCGTGGAGAACTCTCATCGACAGTCTTCCCTTGCACTCCCCATGGTTGTCTCTATCTCGTCCAGCAGGCAACTGGAGACGACAATTACGTGGCCGGCAAGCATGTCGTCGTGCTGGGAAGATCAAAGATCGTGGGTGAGTACTGTTGTCCTTGCTTCCGAAGTGTGTAGGGTAACGTTAAACAAGCACAACAACCTGCCGTCTCTAATGAATCAACAAAAACACAAAGCCATGCAGCTTAGGAACTAGGCTATTGACCTTGCTGATCTAAAGCTGTAATATGTCATAGAAACTACCTAATCGGTTTTTTTTAAATTCTGACTTAATCTATTTCCAACCAGGATCTCCTGCGGCCGCTCTTTTCATGTGGCATCAAGGAACCACCACAATCTGCCATTCTCGCACGAAGAATATCGAGGAACACTGCAGAAGAGCCGACGTCCTCATCGTCGCCATTGGAAAGAAAAACTTCGTCAAGGGTCAGTTGTCGATCTATATCTCCAATTTACCGTATCGCCGCCGACTGTAACCGGGGGTAACGAAGCTCTCAGTGTCAGTTACTTAATTTGAAGTCGTCTTCATGTCAAGCGCTCAGGAACTCCTTCTCCGATAAATATAAAGAATATATTTATGTATTTATAATGTGTGCGTTTATAATTCAGGAGACTGGATCAAGCCTGGCGCAGTCGTCATTGACTGTGGAATCAATGTGGAGGCGAACTCCGAACCGGGAAAGAAGAACAAACTCTATGGAGATGTCGATTTCGAGGCCGCCAAGGAGGTTCTCAATAGTTTCCTTTTCTCTTGCATTATTAATGAAAGGATCTTTGACAGCACACTTTACTTTGTGTTTTTTAGCAGTTGCGCGGATTCCATTACATCGTCTGTAAAAAAGTTAGACTCTCTACTTCAGGTTGCTGGTTACATCACTCCTGTTCCCGGAGGAGTCGGACCTATGACCGTTGCTATGCTCATCAAGAACACCTTTGAGCAGGCACTGAAGAGGCGATACGGCGAGAGAAAGGTTAGATAGATGTTAATTTGTTATATGATATTTTCAAAACCCGTTTCAATAGTTCAAAGGCTTTGTCGTAGATAAGAGATTCTTTCAGTAGGTAAGATGTTTTTTTTATTATAAATAATAGTGATTTTATTTCAGCTGGGCGAGTGGAAGTTGTCTTACCTCAAGCCGATTCTCGTGAAGCCCGTTCCTTCTGATATCGCCGTCTCTCGCAGTCAACCACCCAAAGACATCCAACTTGTCAGTTCATCGATTCAGCAGTAATACTCACAGAGCCCTTTAACAATTCACTTGAGTAGTGCGGAATGCATCTAAATAATGAATGAGCCTTTAATAATGAGGGCTAAATCAAAAAATAGTAATGAATGAAATAGTAAAAATAATTACTAATCTAATATAACATCGATGTGTTTACAGCTCGCCCGCGAGATTGGAATCAAGAAGAGCGAGTTGGATTTGTTCGGAGACAAGAAGGCCAAGGTCTCTCTCAAGGTCCTCGATCGACTCGCCCATGTCAAAGACGGCAAATACGTTGTTGTAGCTGGTAAGTAATATTTGTTTTTTTAGCAAATGAAAAAAACGGATTACTGTGAGGATAATGTGAAGTAGAACAATATATAACCGTTTAGAGGAGTACTAATGTCTCGTGTTTGCGATAGAGTAGAGTATTCATATTCTGATTAGTCCATTTAACATATATTTAACATATATAAACATATATTATGCGCGCCGGCAAGAGGATGTTTTGATCGGCAGACGGTGTTCTAGGGCTGTACGTGACCAAATCCGCTTAGTTGTCTCCGCAATTAGTTCATTGAGCGTGCGATCGACTTTATTGCCCGATACAGAGAACGTTCATTTTGTGAAAAGGCGCGCGAGTGTTCTCTGGCCGCTTATCAGCGTGCATAGCGATGGGGTTTACTGCGAATAAGTGATAAAAGATAATTGTGAGATGATCAAAAATCCAAAAAGAAACAAAACCATTCCGAATAGGTAAAAAAAACTGTAATAGTCCATCATTGACGAATTACTTGTTCACTCTTCTATACTTTCTCATTTATTCAAGTGCATAGTGGAAAATATTACCAAGAAGGAAACGGCTGAATGTCTTGAAGGAATCACTCCAACTCCTCTCGGTGAGGGCAAATCGACGACCACAATCGGTCTCGTCCAAGCTATTGGAGCTCATCTGAAGAAGAATGTATTCGCCTGCGTCCGTCAACCATCGCAAGGGCCGACTTTCGGAATCAAGGGAGGAGCAGCAGGAGGAGGATACTCACAGGTACACATTTATATTTATTTGATATACGTGCAAAGAGAGTGACGTCAGGCACAGAAACTATAAAAAGTATAGGACAAACTGCAATTTATGGTAGGCTACGAAGCGTCGTTTTGTGCATTTGCAGCCAGCGTTATGGCTACACAGCTTGCTGCGTTGCGGAGTAGTTGACGAGTAGAAGTGCGAAAAAGTGAAAAAAAGAAAAATTACTGGTGATGATAAAAATACATAATAAAAAGTGTGTGTGCTAATTGGTTGTTTGAGGTGATTCCGATGGAAGAGTTCAACCTCCATCTCACTGGGGACATTCACGCCATCACAGCAGCCAATAATCTGCTGGCTGCAGCCATCGACGCCCGTGTCTTCCATGAGAGCACACAGAAGGACGACGCACTATTCAATCGACTCGCACCACAAAACAAACAGGGTAAGTTATTGTTGTAGCATATTGGATTTTAAGCTTACGCTTTGAACCATACCAAAATTTGAAAAGTATTTTTAGGGAGTGTCAAAAGTATGTCAGTGTTTTTTTACCAAACCAATTTGAAATATCCAAGCAGCGCTGGGTTTAGACAATAATGTAGCGGGTTTTCAACAACACAAAAATGGAGCCTAAAACATGTAGAGAATTGAACGTAACTTGAAATACCGTAGTTTTGTGCAAGACTGCACTACATTTGAAAATATATACTGTAGTTGCACATCTTTGCCGGCCATTTGACCATCAAGCTCGTGAATTGGCGCCATGCCAACTTTTGCAGCACACTAAACACAGGAAGTGTTTAGGTTCCTTGTTTTAGTGGTTCGTTACTACGTTTACTGAAGACCTTAATTTTCAAAATCGTGCAATTGGTAAATTGCCGTGAAGTACACCAAATCCTGATCTATTTCCCGGTTCTGGGGGAATATAATTGTACGCATTTTTTTTCGCACAGTTTTTTCGCGTAAAATATGTGTGCATCCGCACATTTGTGTGCATGTTGCCGCAGCCTTTTCATGTACGATATATGACTAATTAAATTCAATATTTCAGGAGTGCGCGTTCTCTCTGCTGTTCAGAAGCGTCGTCTCACTCGTCTCGGAATTCCCGTCGTCGATGATGGAAATCTTCTTTCTGAGGTGGGGTGACATTGTTTTCTTTTCGCATTCTACCCCTCTGATGCGGAAAAAAGAATACAATTTGCGAAAATGATGCCAAAATAGTGCGAAAGCCTAATTTTCTTGATTTTTTAAAATTATAATTATTTATTCACAGGTGGATCGTACTCGCTTTGCTCGTCTCAACATCGACGAGTCCACAATCACATGGAATCGAGTACTCGACACAAACGATCGATTCCTTCGTTCAATTGAGATCGGACTCGGCCCACAGGAGAAAGGACACTCAAGAAAGACTCAGTTCGATATCACTGTTGCATCGGAGGTTAGCATAGTAAAATTCATTCCATTCAAATCAAAATTACAATTATTTATTGCGCTAGAGAGGAATTACAAGTGAAGTAGAATTCGGATTCATTTTTTAACACTACCTATTATGTATCAGAATATATTATTTTTTTAGAATTAAGAGAGAAAAAACTCTTTTCCCATTTATATTTAATATCAAACACCACTCATTTTGTTCAGATCATGGCAATTCTCGCCCTCACGACTTCCCTCGACGACATGAGAGATCGACTGGGAAAGATTGTGATTGGATCGGACAAAGATGGAAATCCCGTGACTGCAGATGACATCGGAATCACTGACGCACTGGCGGTAACATAATTGACTGTTTCTAAAGTACCGTTAAAAATCCGATACGTCAAACTATTTTATACAAAATTCAGAGACTCGGGGTCATTTAAATTCCAGATATTGAACTAATGTGGATCGTCTTTTTCAGGTGCTGATGCGTGACACTGTCCGTCCGAATTTGATGCAAACTCTCGAGGGAACGCCCGTTTTCGTTCACGCCGGTCCCTTCGCCAATATTGCACATGGACAGGTTAGAAAATTATTAAAGCTCCTAAATAATAAGTAAATACATGAAATTAGCAACGTAACTGTGAATATCACAAAAAAACGAATCGAATTTTTGCAGAGTTCGATTCTCGCTGATCGACTGGCACTCAAACTTGTCGGACCCGAGGGATTCGTCATCACCGAGGCTGGATTCGGAGCAGATATTGGCATGGAGAAGTTCTTCGACATCAAGTGCAGGTATGTGATATGATTCATGCAATACCTAAGCAATGACTTCGAAATGAACACATTTGCAGTATTACGCATTATTAATTTTCTTATCCTTGAGATCAAGGATATGCGTAGAACCGGCTAGTCATAATGCACAGCTACAATTGTGCTCAAAGCGATACTAACAAATATATTATCTAATCTCATCTACATAGTTGTCCTAATGCTAAAATGTTAGCACCAGCGTTTTTAATGTCGAACCTATCCCTAGGATCCCTAGGAGCTATCCCTAGGAGCAAGTTTGGAGCCAGCTCATGTGCATCATTTCAGATACTCTCATCTGCAGCCTCATGCCGTTGTTCTCGTTGCCACTATTCGCGCCCTCAAAATGCACGGAGGAGGACCGCCAGTCGTTGCCGGTTAGAATATTTTACTCTGACCCTTTCCTCTTAATCGGATGAATGGCGGTATGTTTCGGTGATGTACTACAGATTTATCGAGTCAAATGATTGGTTTACTAAAAAAAGTAAACAAATAAAATAAATAAATCAAGGTGCTCCTCTGAAGCACGAATATCTGGAGGAGAATCTTGGTCTCGTCGAGGGAGGATGCGATTCTAACCTGAGAAAGCAGGTGAGACATCGCGTTATGGGTCATAATTGCAGTTTCTAAAACTGCCAAACAATCATGCTTATTTCATTTTCGAATTCTATTGCTTGTAGTACTCATTAAAACTATACAAATTAGCAAACTAATTCAATCGATGGGAATAAATGTTCATTTGATGATGATGAGTACAGAATGGTGCGATAGATTAAATATGTCATCATTTTTTCGGCAATTGATTACTTTCTTCAGATAGAGAATGCCAATAAATTCGGCGTTCCCGTTGTCGTCTGTGTCAACAAATTTGCCACTGACACAAAGGCGGAGATCGATTTGGTCGTTGCCAAGGTGAGTAGATTCTTATTATTATACTATTCCAACTCCGAGTGTGAATGTGTACGTTATCAAATTCGTATAATTTGAATGATCAATGTCAGAAATAATTGTGTGTTGTATGATATTACTCAACCTTTTTTCTAAAAAAGCCTTAAAAAGCCAACTTGCAGGCAAAGGCGCACGGTGCCCTTCATGCGGTAGTCTCCGAGCATTGGGCAGAGGGAGGAGAGGGAGCGATCCAACTTGCAGAGGCTGTCATCGAGGCTTGCAATGCAAAGAGCAACTTCAAGTAAGCCTTTCTTCTTGTTTTATGTATAAAGTAAAGAATTTGTCAACTACAAGTTCCAAGCTACTGGTGCTCTGTAGCGCACAATTTATTCTGTTGCGATAAAGATATACATTTTTAATTTCGTAAATAATATAAAAATACAATTATTATAGATTCCTCTACCCTATGGAAATGCCTCTGGAGAAGAAAATCGAGACAATCGCAAAGGAAATCTATGGAGCTGACGGAATTGAACTGAGCGAAGCAGCACAGAAGGTACAATAATAATGTTATTACGTGAGCTTCGCTATGAAAAGGAATAAGCGACGGTGCATGGCTCATTCTTATCTCAATACAAACATAGAAAACGGTAGAAGAGTCAACTGACTTCTACGAGCTTATTCCATTGACCATTGAATATACCATTGATATTGAATATACCATTGATATACCATTGAATCAATCATAGCTATTATGAAATTCGTAAGATCTCCGAAAAAAATCATCTTCAAAGAAATGCGTGGAATCATAAAATATGATAAGCCGCACATAAATGGATGGATCATAATTTCGATAATTTCAGAAACTCGAGACGTACACTCGTCAAGGTTTCTCCGCCCTTCCAATCTGCATGGCGAAGACTCATCTCTCGCTGTCCTCCGACCCCACAAAGAAGGGAGCGCCGACTGGTGAGGATTACTGTACAATATTATTTACACAAATTATATAAAATCAAGTTATTTATTCACTTCTGAATAATATGTCTATTAAATTTACAATGTTAAAATTTACACAATCTTTAAAAGAATGGAATGTGATCTAAGTTGTAATGGGTGTCCATTTACGCTGGAATGAAAACACATATTTTATGACGATGTGGTCTTTGGTCTCTATCCTCAATCTATATTCCAGGTATATTCCAGGGTAGTCTATCTCAATTCCAGGTTTCACTCTTCCCATTCGTGACGTTCGTGCGTCGATCGGTGCCGGTTTCATCTATCCTCTGGTGGGAGAAATGACAACCATGCCGGGTCTCAACACTCGTCCCTGCTTCTACGATATCACCATCGACCCTCAGACGGAACAAATCGATGGACTCTTCTAGAGATCCTCTGAAATTGTTCACCCATCTTCAGCCATATCTAGTACAATTAGAAAAATGTTCCTAGAATCAGGACACCATGTTATTTGTAAGCGAAATGCGTCTCATTTCTATTGACCTTTATTTTCAGTAATTGGTGTGTCGTGATTCTAGAAAAAAATTCTCAGAGTAATCACATAGAGAGCTCTCCAACTGTCAACTCCTCTCGGGAGGAATTTCAATATTCCTGAATCCTCTGGAAATTTCTGAGTCTGACAAGTTGTAGAGTTCGCTTACCGTGTAATAGCTATAGTACATCAGTAGGCCCTCCACTCAGAATTAAGTCGATATTTTAAGGACACCATGAGGAAAAGTTCGGTTACCTGTAGGTGGACTTTTTCAGTAGGTGTCCTGATCCTAGAGACTTCGTTTTAGTGTTTTATCGTCTTCATTCCATCTCAATCGTTCATTCATTCCCTTTCTTCTTCCGCGGGAGAGTTCATAGATGAAAGTTTGCTTGTCTCTCCATGACCACCCACCATTCGATTACGCAGCCCTCGTTAGAGGAGAAAGGCCTACCACAGATTCTTTCTTCCGTGAAACGGTGTCTTCAGAAAGAGAGAGAGAGAGAGAGAGAGAGAGAGAGAGACAACAGACTGGCATAAATCATTGAATTGGAGGAGAAGGAAAGTGTGTGACGAGAGGACTGCCATTGAGGAGGATGACTGACAGTCTAATCCTCTTTCTCTCTCTCTCTCTCCTCTCTTCTCCATGTTCATTCATCTCGCTTCCACACATGCGATAATGACTTCCAAATGGGCTCGTTAAATAATGAATCCTCTGTAGCCAGTCTCCTACACTCGTACTCTCTCATTTAAATTTCCGTTCGTCCTTTGAATCTCTCTCTCTTTATCTCTCCCACTCTCTCTCTCTCTCTATCTCTCTCTCTCAATGTTCACTGTCTCCTCAGGGAGTGGGATCACTTTGCATATTCACATGCAATATTTCCCGCTCCCCGCAGTCCCATTCCTTCCCGCCTCGTCTCTATACTGCGTGGTGTGCGAGTACTTACTTTATGACTTTCCGATATCTGGCAGGCCGAGAGAATGTGGCAAAGTGAGAGAGCGCAGAGAAAGAGAGTTGCCGTTTTTGAGGAGATTATTGCCTCGCGTCGACGATTGACTATTATTCTTTGTCTGGACGCGCGCGTTTCCGATTCCGCCACTTTGTTAGGAAAGTGGGGGAGAAACATGAGTGAAGGACGACGTCAGGGTTAAGATCTCCAAACTACTTTTCCCTATTTTTTTCTTTTTTTTTGTAAAAAAACATTTTTTTCGAAGACGTTTTAGATCTGAAGTTTCCTGTAAGATTGTGGATGAACTCTTCTCGTAGACAGAAATTCGGGTTTTGTTTAGGTTGGGGGGGGGTTTCAAAAATTGAGCCTCTGCGATATACGGCCACTTTTTTTTAAAATCTCCTCGTCCCGAAACAAGTCTGTATTTCTGCGTAAGAGAATAGCCCATCTACATTGTTGCAGGACAGTTGAGAACTAAAACGAAGGTCTTCAAGTAAAAATCATGTTTTCACAAAGTGCTTTACCGATTGAGAAAAAAGGAAATGAAGGCTCCAGAAGATTCTCAGCTTCTAAATCCCACTGCCTGATTCTGACAGTAAATTCTCATTTCTTTTCAGTCCTCTTTTCTTCTTCTTTTCCATCTTTATTTCAATTCTTCTGATCCTCTTCCGCTTTTCTTCTATTTCATTCTCCTTTCTGTTGACATTGCGACTCGTTCAAATGCTGTCACATCTCTCTCTCTCTCTCTCTCTCTCTCTCTCTCCGTATCCCCTCTTAGCCTCTTTGTTTCGCGGTCCCCCTGTTCGTCATGAGAGTCATATGTTTTTGAGCAAGCAAGCATCTACTTTTTTTTTCCGGAACTCCCTGTTTTCCCGCTAACACATTGGAGAAATTAGGCCGGTGCCGCGCCATCTCTCTCTCTCTCTCCAGAGACTGTGTTCGGCCGCCAGAAGAATACGATGCGCGTCGAAATGAAATACGTTCTCACTACCAGACGTGTAATTTGGTGTGCGAAAGAGAGAAGTCTTAGTGTTTTCGCGTGGTGCTCTGATGAGACACAAGAAGCCCCGGGAGGCTTACGACACTGCGGGTGGCCGCAGAGAGTTCTATTCTCCTATCAGGTGGTCTCTCTCTCTCTCTCTCTCTCTCTCTCTCTCTCTCTCTTCCAGATTCGTTCCTCCTAACAGCTCTTTCATTGTTCGTTCGTCCCAAGGGAAGACTAATCTGGGGTGGTTCTTCTCCAATGTTTTTTGCTCCGCGAAACTCTCCGAACTCTGAATTGATGCGAGTCGAAAGTGGGGTGAAAAAAGTGGGGCGCTGCAGCTCTTGGAAGAGAATCATTGGGGGATCATCACTAAGAGTGCCTTCTCTCCTCTCTTCTATCTCCACTCTCCTCCATCTTCCTAATTTTATAGAATTAGGTTAAAATAAGGTATGTAGTCCCCCCATGCAACCGGCCTTTCCTGTCCACTTGTTATTTTACCTTTACCTTTAGAATATAGTCAGCCGCAAGACGAATAAATTATGTGCAATACGATAATAGGGAAAACAGTTTCGCTCTTCCATTCCATTTTCTCACTGTTCGTCGTTCCTTCTCTCTTTTCTCTCTCTCTCCAACCTCCGATCCTTTCTCGTCGCTCCTATGTGCAATCTTGGTCCACAATTGCTGCTACCTTGGTCTTATTCCACTCCTTTTCCCACTCTCCGCCTTCCCTCCTGACCACCATCTCTCTCTCTACTAAATCTCAATAATTTTCCACTTTCGTCAAGAACAACTTTTCTCTCTCTCTGGAATCTTAATATTGTAATGGACACTTCATCACTAACTAAGCAAGGACGCGTCGCTAACTAAGTAACTAAAAAATAACTAACGAACGAATTAGTATCTAGTAACAAAGTAGTAAGTAGTAAGTCATAAGCAAGTGATAACGACCTCTTTTCCTCCTCCCATGTTTGTCTTCAGACATATTTGTTTGACGCTTCGCCTTTTGGTTTTGTGACATCGCAAGTCCAGCAATTCCCCCCAATTGAGAGTGAGCTGATTATTCATTGGGATTCTCCACTCTCTCTCTCTCTCTTTCTCGCTCTCTCTCTTTATCCTTCTCGACAATCGCCGTTCTCTCCACTCCTCCCTCACACTTTACGCAGTCATTTCTTCCGGTGCACACATAAAATTAGTTTTTTTAAAGGGTTTTCCTCTCTCTCTTTTTGTTTCTACATGTTAAGTAAAAATTGCTCTAGGGCAATCTTTACCTTAGGTCTCCTCGGACACCCACTGTGGCCAGAAGCCCGATCCTCTAAGAGAACCTCTGATTTATATTTTGAGAACCCTTGCTAGTAGCCAATATTTTGGGGCACTAATTATCATGCTAATTTAAAAATCTTTTATGCAAGTCAGTCAATCGCACTCTCAATCTCTTCCTCTTTCTCTCTCTTCCCACGCTCCCTTGATCTACTGACGACAGCGACTGAGAGACTCGCATAAATTGAGAAGAGTATACGTCTACTGCTCTCTCTCTCTCTCTCTCTCTCTGAGTACAGCCGTAAACGATCTCCGTCCTCTTTGTGGTCGATGTAACTCTAGATGAGGTCCATCTTAGTCACAATCCGCTTTGTTGCAATCGAGGAGACCACAAATCGTCTGTGCACCAAGACTTCCGCCATTTCTCACTAGAGAGATCGGGTACTCAACAACTTCTAGAGAAAGGCATGTAGAGAATTCAACGCTTAATAATACTTCATACTTAATACTTTATTCTCCTTCGGTGATTTGGTTGTTGGCTGTTATCTTCTCACTCTCTTAGGACACTCTTAGAGACTTGGCGAAATAGTGTATGTATAAAAGAGAGTAGATAGTGAACTATCTTGGATATAACAGAGTTGGAGTCTCTAGATGTCGGCAAGTTAGAGAGTTCGCGCTCTGTGTACAGTGAAATCAAAAATCACACAAGTCCTTATGTTGCGTTCAATGTCGCCAGACCCCTCTGGTTGAGCGGTCAGAACAGTCATTCTGAGGGCAGACAAGGTGAACTCCTAAACTATTATTCGGATTTCCCAAAATGTACATTCTGACCGCTCAAATGAAAAAAAATGGAACGTTCCAAAACATATATTCGATAATGTTTATTTTCTGTACCCTCTTGGAGACAAGAAATATGTGTATATGAGAGACGGGCTTCTTTGAGTCCAGTCCTGTTTTCATTTCGCTCTCTGATTTTGTGTGTCGTCTCTGTCTCCTCTTGACTTTCTGCTCTCTCGAGTGAAACAAGACGCGCTGCTCATATATTGACCACTTCTCGCGAATTTCTCGCCTTTCCACATAGTCAAGAGAAGAAAAAGAACACTTCCGCTGTGCTGGAGGAGAAAGAAAGAGAGAGAGAGAGAGAGAGAGAGAGAGAGAGAGTGCAAATGTTGCAGCCTCTCATTAGCGGTAGCAAGTGTGGATTCTTTTTTTTTGTGGATTCCGCTCTCTATTTCTCTCAGAATTCGACTGATTTCGTGAATCCCCCAGATTCACTGAGTCAAGGAGCCAAAATATCGAAGCCACATTCATCGCAGTCATATTTTTCCAAGATTCGAGATTCTCATGGTTATTTCCATCCTGAATCAAGGTGCACTGCAAACTCGGCTATAGCCGCACAGATCGCGAACTCTTTAATATGTGCCTCTCTAGTTACCCTGCAGGCCTTGATGTCAGGATAAATATTTCTATATGTAATATGTCTAGTGAACTCGGATGTCGTATATCAAACATCTATTCGGTTTATTGAGCGCACTTTCTCGCAAACAGCCTAAGATAGTTGAGTTCACTAGATAAGCACGTTTGAAAGTTCGTGAAGGAATCCGTTTGGGATATAATATGAAATGTATTGAGGGACGCGACGACGTCAATGGTTGTGTTCTTTTTCCGCCTCTTCCGCACTTTTTGTGCTCTCATCTCTCCCGTATTCAACTTCATCGTCTTCCATACATACACAACTAGCAGGGATGTGTTGAGGTTAAATACACTACGCTCTATGCGTACACTAAGCTCTATGCATAGTTCTGCAGGTTCGGTCAGGGGGACCTCGGTAGCTTGCTTCAGGTACGGTCCAGGGGGACCTCGGTAGCTTGCTTCAGGTACGGTCCAGGGGGACCTCGGTAGCCGGCTCCAAGTACGGTCCAGGGAGAGCTTAGGATGTTGGGGAATCTTAATCGCTAGAAAGAGTACTGGCTTATTCCGTTGCAAAAGGCTCGTGAGGCTGAGAGCGATCGAAAAAAGTTGCCACTACGCCACTTCGTGGCTCCGTGGCAACTTTTTTCGATCGCTCTCAGCCTGACGAGCCTTTCTAAACGGAAACGCAGGATACCGTATGTTGATTTCCTTGGCGTGTTCGAACACGTTTCTGACATCGCAAAACACTTTTCCCGCGATTCTCCACGCTCCTCGGTTCATTTGGGAACTTTTTGAAATTTTCAATTTTTCACGTTTAAACATGTTAGAACACGTTTAGACACGTTTCTGACATCGCAAAACACTTTTTCTGTGATCCCCCACGCTCTGCGCATCAATTGGACACTTTTCGAAATTTCCGGTTTTTCACGTTAAAATGTGTTAGAACACGTTCAGACACGTTTCTCACATCGCAAAACACTTTTCCTGTGATCCTCTACGCTCTGCGCATCAATTGGACACTTTTCGAAATTTTCGATTTTTCACGTTAAAACTCGGCAAAACAGGTGGAAACGTGTTTCACGTTGTTCAAAAACATGTTAGGACCACTTCTGGCACTTGCGAAAAATGCGGCAAAAGGTTTGCCCGCGGCGGGGGTCGAACCTGGGGGTCTCCGTTTCAAAGTCTGGCGCGTTATCCACTTGGCCGTGAAATTAGCGGATTTTTATATTAAAATTTTGAAAGGTGTTCTGAGCAGTTATCATATGCAAAAGGTTCTGAGAAGATTGCGCAAATTTGAAGCGATTTATGGCGAAAATGGAAAAATGTCCGTCACGCTGCAACAAAAAAAAACATACAGACAAACAGACAGACACAATCATTTCCTATAAGTGGAGGAATATACTCGCGGTATCTCTTCTCCTCTTTTAACTCCCCTCCTCTCTCTCTCTCTCTCTCTCTCTCTCTCTCTTTCTCTCTCTCTCACCGGCGCATCCCCCAGTCTTATCTTTATTTTCATTTCGTCCTTGGCTTGTTTTCTTCCCTCTTCAGCACGCCTTTCGATATATCCGAAGACCACTTTCGTATTCCGATTGTATTCCATTCAGAACATTATTTTTTCTTTTCAATACGCGTTTGATCATTCAGAGCAGTCTCTTGTTACGACACGACAGTATTGGATAAGATATTAGTTCATTCTTGGTCCCCTCCTCTCTCTCTCTTCCATAAAGTGGTCTCTCTCTGTCTCTCTCTCTCTCTCTCTCTCTCTCTCTCTCTGGGACTGACAGTCACACTCCACTTATTCCTTCTCTCCTTCTCTTCTCACTCTCGACGTTCGGCCGTCGTCTTTTTTCTCCTTTTTCTTCTCACTATTCAATGCATCGAAAAATCCCCGCAGTCTCGAGCTCTTTTCTTGTAGCAAACTGTTTTAAGAACGCGTTTCCTATCGTTATTGCACCCCCCCCCAATTACATTATCTAAACTATAAACCATATTATATTTTTCAACATACCTCGTCTATCTGTTGCATGAAACGTGAAGGTAAAGGTGCTAGATCTTCTACACGCAAGGCGGTCTCGACCACCCCTATGCCTGAGAAGCAACGAGAACCTGTTCTGAGATGTTGAATAGCCAGAATAATTATGAAAGTTGTTTTTACAGGTTCCCTCTTTGTAGTGGTACAATATTCTCACATCCTCTGCTAATACTAAATACAGCTAGAGAACTCACTATTTGTGTTCTTTCGGTAAGAGAAAATACGGTCGCGATGCTCCTTACAGTTTTGATTGACTACATGGGAATTTGTCCTGGCTACACGAGAAGAGCGTAGTCCCATCTTCCCACTCTCTCTCTCTCTCTCTCTCTCTCTCTCTCTCTCTTCCTCTGTGTACATAATAATTAGTCATTAGATCGGTGATTCGATCGTCGTCCAGTTTCCTTCTTGTTCTCTCTCAATCACAGGGGCAATTCTTCTATGATTACCTCTTCATTTAATTCGCATTTCCGCTTTAATGCCGTTTACAGTACTACCGTACTCTCTTTCTATCTATCTCAGGTCTTTTCACACAAATTGAGAGTGGAAGAGAGAGAGAGAGAGAGAGAGAGAGAGAACACGCAGTCCGACGCGAGAGATATTCATTCATAATGCATTCATCTAACGAGCTGTGCATCATTTCCATTCTCCGGAGAGACGAGATTCACACTGTGAAATATTGAGAGAAACGAGACGAAACCATCGATTTGTTCCATTTATAGACGAGGAATTAATCAGATATTGTATACTAAAATCTAAAAATCTGAAATCTTGATTATGCAAATATTATTTTTTTCTGCTCGAGTGTTTCACTGCCTAAGCGCAAAGTCTGAAAAAAATCATAACGTCCGTGACAGTAAGTATACTGATGACACTGTATTCAGGGCGCGAACTCTCTTAGATGACGGCGTTTAGGTAGTCCGAATCTCAAATGTTCAATAGATTCTCTACACTTTCTAATTCACGGACTCATCAAGAGACTGAGTATGTCTACTCGAGCGCTGTGTAAGTGCGAGCTACCAAGTGTTAAGTGCGGTCACTACATGAACTTGTGATCCGATGCCGTGCCACACACTCATTCCTTCCTCTTCTCTCTCTCTCTCACACATTTCTCTCTCTCTTCCTCTATCTCTCACTACCACCACTACTTTCTTTCCTCTCCATATTCTTTCTGCTTCATTAGATCCTCATCGTGGGAATAAATGTCTCCACTTTCCATCGTCGCAGTCCTCGACTCTCTTTGTCTCTCTCTATTCGTTCTCTCTCTCTCTCTCTCTCTCTCTCTCTCTCTCTTTTCATTCAACACTCTGACGAACGTAGCAGACGTTAAAGAGGCCTCGTGACCCTAAACAATTATCAAGTTATTCCATAAATGAGGAGACACATCTGAGTTCATTAGAGGTGCAGTAAAGCCAAAAAATCAAATTTACGATAGAAATGTAGAAGAATAGGAAGTGCTGACGTAGATCATCCCTTCTTACACGATCATCTCTCTTTCACTCCCCCCTTTCCGTATCTCATTATCCTCCTCCACGTCGTCGTCGATTCTAATCGTATCTCTCTCTCTCTCTCTCTCTCTCTCTCTCTCCTCATTTTCGATCTCTCACAGTCGTCCTTCCATCTTTCCTCATTTGTCCTCGACTGATTGTCCTCTCTTTCTCTGCCGTCTCTCATCTTTTCCCACTCTCTCGTCAACCCGAAATTGCGATCGCCTAGTGCCTCTCAGCACGAGACGACTTCATTACGAGCTTCTCGCGCGGTCAGATACGACGAGAGAGTGAGGGGAAGTGAGAGAGTGCAGACAGCGAATCTCCCATGTTTGAGTGTTTGAGTGTGGAAAGGACTTGTCTCCACCAGGGGACACACTCACATCAAGAGTCGGGCCTGTAGGAGAAGCAATTGGACGCCCTTTTTGACGTCGATTTGTGATCTTTTGAGCCCGAAAATGTATGAATCTTTGTACCACCTTCACAAAGCGTTTTATATTTCTGTATTTCTATTTTTTTTAAATTTAAATTTTAAAAAAAATATTTATTGAGAATTTCATAAGCTTTTCTATTGTTATCTACGAAATAATGCTGAAATATTCATATTCTGACCAGTTCATAATTTTAATATCTTAGGAAAGTTAGAACCGTTACATTGCTGCACTGTGATAAGTATGATTGTTTCGTTAGCGTCAAACAGTCAAATCTATGTTTCAAAAGTGCATTCTTCCGATCCCTCTAGTCTCTAAATTTCTCTTCCGTGTCTTCTATCATCGCCTCTTCTCTCAACTTATTTATCGTCATCCAATATATTCGGTTTCTCACTCTTTTCTCTCTCTCCTCATTTCTGTTTTGGTCATCCGTCTTCCAAACCGAATGAATCCTTCTCCTCCCTTTCACAGGGCGGCATCTGGCGTCGAAAGACGACCAAGTCTCGTCTCTCTCTCTCTCTCGATTCATACGGCATACAAGAGTAGCCTACTCCCTCCACCCCTATGCACAGCCCTCCATCAACTACCTTGAGAGAGAGGAAGAGAGAGAGAGAGAGAGACCACTTTTCCCTCCACTGCCATCGTAGATCTCTTCCTTCTATGCACTGACGCGGAACTTCTCTCACAACTCCCTCCTAGTTGCAACTAGTCTGCTCATAAGGCTAAGTAATTGTCCAACGTGCAACGCAGCTAATTTAATGGGTATCGCGAAGTGCAATCTTTAATTATCTCCATTCTCCACGCTCTTAGAAGACGTTTTGGAACTGCCGTTTAGGAAAAAAGAATAAGAGAAAAGGACTTCTTTGGGAAGCTTTGGATCAGAATATTTTTCTTTTATGTTTCGAGTTCCT